>WNYG01000041.1:0-288675 GCA_021396235.1 Sporothrix pallida | reverse complement strand
CCCCATGGACCTTGGTGGTTGGGGCGGCGTGATAACCCAAAACGGCGCTGCAACGGCAGGAAAAACAAACCCCCAAAAGCAAACCACCCCCCCCCCCCCCCCCCCCAAAATTACACCGGATGGCTGGGCAAGGCGACATCAGCTCTGGACCAGACGACGAGAAAAACAAAAAGACTGGACGACAAAAGACCAAAGCGACGAGAACGCAGCCGAAAAGGTGAAAGCTGTGAGGATGAAGAGTCAGTCTTTGCTGTATTGGGCTGGGCAACGTCGCAGCAACGGAACGCCGCCCGTGGGTGACAGTTGGAGGTGGAGCAGACGCAGAGCTTGAAAGGCAGGAAAAGGTGAAAAAGCGAAAAAGGTGACAGAGTCGAGAGAGTCAAGCAAAAAACAACAATGACAGAGACGCACACTGCTTGGCAATGTAACGCTGGAAAGATACCGACCCCTGCCGACCCCTGGTTCTGCCTTCCAACCCCACCAGCAGCCGGGATGGGGACCGTTAAATTGGGTGCAACTGGGAGAGAAAAGAGGAAAGACCGCCAGAAGACCAGAGACCAGAGCCAAAGCGGGCAGGGCCAGAGCCCAGAAGAAAAAAGAAAGAACGGCTCCAGTGCAAAGAGGGACAAGAGGGCTGCAAAAAAGAGGAAGGCGCGATGCCTGGTGCGATGGGACAACGGTAGTGCTTCAACGGTAGGAGCGATATTCGCAACGGTAAAACGGCAGGAACCCATAAACAAAAGTACATATAATCGACACTATTGACGTTGTGCAGGTACAACGTTTTCCAAGTATTTTAGTTGCACTTGTAAATATGGGAGTATTGCATTTATTTACTGTTTATTCGCTATTTATTTACTTTCCCGATCTCTCCATTCATTTGTGCAGGTTCTTTTGCCACCGCCGGCTCCCACAATCCGTATTCAGTATTCTGTCTTTTGCTGTGGTGCGATTTCCTGGTACGCTAACAACGGAAACGGGTGTGGTTCGTGCCTGCCTTTCTCCTGTTTAGGCTAGCGCGACAGCTGGTTGCCCCTTTTCTAAGCTCGACTTTTATTTATTTTTGGGAAGCCACTTGTACTTGCTCCGTATTGCAACGGCAGGCGGTTCTAGCAACTGGGAAAGAACGGTTCGCTCACCCGTTGTCTGTTTCCTAGGCCACCTTCGCTATGACTTCGGCTGCAGTTTTTCGTTCTGGTTCCCTGGGAGAGGACGACCCAGGCCGCTTGCCCAACGCCACGTAGCTCGTAGTTCTCAACAAACTTGTAGGAAGGTGCGATGGGAAAGGGACAGAAACATGGAAACTCTCCCGACAAAGTTAATGCCGGGGAAAAGGGTTGCACATAACCGTAAAAACAACGAACCATAGACAAAAAAGAAAGATGCTCAAAGAGCTCTTACTCGCCACACGAAGCTGCCATTACGAGTCACCTCGGTCACCTTTTGCGCTTGTTGTCATGCAAAACGGAAGCACTGGCCAGAGTCCAATCGGCCCCACACTGCCAGTCAACTTACCCACACAACCACAACGCGACACCAACAGTGAAAAAAACCGTCTGGAAGGAAAGAGCCACCCACCCCTCTTCCCCTCCCTCCATCAAAAACAGACTCGGGCACACAAACCAGACGGTGCCCTGTTCTTTCGATTGTCTGTTGACTAGCCACCTCGATCGGGCCCCGTTTTGGCAGCATCGCACCGGCCCACACTGACCCAGTTCCTTCCAAGTCTTGTTGCTGCCCCCGTTTTTCGATAGCTCTTGCCGTCATTTTCGCTCTTGTGTGTTTGCAAGAAAACGGTTGGCTCTTTCCGAGTGAATGCTTCTCCTTTTTCTTTCATCCGTTGTTGGCCCCCTGCCCGTAAATTGTATCGATCCCGGCAGCTTCATCGACCGCAATTCTGCTCGGCTTTTTGGCTTCATTGTCAGTCATCATCGTCCCAGCCCCCATTCCTCCACATCTCTCCCTCGCTCCAGATCTACAGACGCTCGCGTTCTCCCATCATCCCTCGCTCCCTCACCTTGGGTGTTTGTTCTCCTTGCTTCCCTTGCTTCGCCCGCCCTGCCCCTCTTCAGTGTCTAATTCGCCCTCCAACACAAACACAAACACAACGCAACCCACGGTCTCTCGTGCATCGGCAGACACAGAGGAACAAAAGACCAGCACACCCAACAGATCTCGTCGAGTCGCCGCTTGCCGATCGCCCGGTTCGCCTGGCCCATACAAGCATCAGAAAGGTGCAGACTGCAGCCCACGAACAAAGGCCAGCAGAAGCGTAAAAAGAGGATCCAAAACAACACCAATTGCGAGACCTCATCCACCGTCCGCGTCAACACCAAATCGAGACAGACATATCATAACGCACTGTCGATTACGCCAAAGCACGGGGTAGTCTATCGTATTTTTCTACGTCTCGCGTGTTTTTGAGTGCCTGTGTCTGTTTTTGCCTGTCCGTATCTGTTTTTTGTCCGCATCTGACTGCATTTGTCTGCATTTGTGTGCCCATCTTGTCCCCTCGCGCCTACGTCGCTTCCTCGACCACGACATGTGATGCGTTTGTCTTGGTCGCCCGCCGCGAGATCGTCTCTTACCCGTCCATTCTGACAGACGCTTGGTTGCATTAACGGCCATCCGTGATAGGGGCCTGCACACACAAAATCCAGACGCACCCAGACGCACCCTCGCGCACCGTTGCATTCTCGCTCGCTCTTAAACCTCACTGACCCCCTCGCACGCCCCCGACCCTCGTCGCCTGCGCTCACTCTTTTCCTACGTTCCCCTCTTTTCGACCTGTTTGCTTTTCTGTCTGCCTGCCCGTTCTGTCCTCGCTTCGACAAATCCAGCCTCTCTCGTGCTGTTCTCGTCACTCGACCTGCTTCGTCTCCCTGTTGTTTTCACTATCCACCCCTCTTTCGATATCGGTCCTTTGGAAGGGAGAAAGACCATACGAATAACGACATCTGAATCCCCAAGTCTCTCTTGGGGCAGGTTTTGGAAGATATTGGACGCCCCGACAAAACGGAACGCCTTGGCTTCGGAGTGTTTTCCGTCAGTTTAACACACCCTGCTCTTTTTGCTTCATCTTTTCATCTTTGCTGCACCGATCGGTTCACATCCGTCCTGCACTTCTTTGCTTGCATCAAACATCAGGTACGTCGACCCCTTCTAGTCTTTTCCAGAGTTTACTCCATTACCTTCAAAACTTCAAAACTCAAAACCCCAAAACCTCGAAAAATCCCTTGCCTTTTCTTTGCTGTCTCTCTGTCCACACACTCCTGAATTTTGCCTTGGCACCTGGTGTGGAGAGAAGCCCTCCCCGAAACCTCGAGAGCCAGGGGACTCCCCTGTCTTACACCAACGGGCGGAGCTTCGCCCAGGGATCCTCCTCCTTGCGCACAAACACACTCCCAGCCAAAACGGAGCCTTCGTACGAGCCCCAGTCCAAGACGGTGGATGACCACACTCCCTCTTTGCCTCCCACGCCCAAGCACACCCCCCCAGAAGACCCATCTGCCACTGCACTTTGATGGTGTCGATGCGTTACCCACAATTATATGGAGTGGCTCTCGGGTGGTTCTCCCTCATATACGCACTCCCACCCTCTCTTAACATTCCTCGCCCCTCTTACACTTTTTACTTCCTCTCCAACCTTGATCACAGCCATCCGTCTTCTTACATTCCACCGCGTCTTTTCGACAGCTCCCTTCTTTCGCCCTACGACTCGTCCTTTTGTTCATATTCTCCAGCATTCTCGCGTTTGCATTCCTGTCGACGAATTGCCCGACGCGACTCTTGGAACCTGGACCGAACTGATCCAAGTTTGTAGTGATTTTTTTCCGGGATTTTTCGAATAGACAGACCACAGACGACCGTCGAGGATTTTTTTCTTTTCTGCCGACGACAAACTGCATTTTTGTCAACCATCCACATACAACAACACACTGTGCTATTTCGGATTTCTCGCCTTTGAATTTACGACACTCATGGTGCTGCTCCCATCGACCTTCCAGCAGCAATGGCTATGCTGAGCCCACATCCCATGCGTTCGAGCCTCACCGTGGCTCCTCTTTCTTTCCAAAAACACACGCCTTCGACGACTTCCTCGGACGACGATGGCTACTTGAGTGCCTACCCTCAACAGGCGGCCTCGTCTACTTCTTCCACCACTCTTTCCACATCTACCGTAGCCAGCAAGGTCTACGGCAACTCACAAATGACGCCCCCGGCAACACCCAATGGCTCCAACGAGAGTCTGCCACACGGTGACCACCGGAGGCAACAAACGACGACAACAACGTCAGCAACGGGAACAGCAGTAACAACATCATCAGCTGCTTCCCAGGACTACACCCAGGATCACCCGCAGGAGTACATCCAGGAGTACCACCACAACCAGAACTACATCTACTCATCACCATCACCACCAGACCCGCCACCAGTATTCCACAACTTCCTGCGCGCCTACTATGCTTTCCACCCAAGCTACTCACCGGCCGACTCGACCGTCACTCTGCCGATGAACGAGGGCGACGTGATTCTGGTGCACTCGATCCACACGAATGGATGGGCTGACGGCACTCTTCTGGCATCCGGCGCTCGCGGCTGGCTGCCGACCAACTACTGTGATGCTTACGACCCGGAAGAGATGCGCAACTTGTTAAATGCGCTCCTCAACTTCTGGGACCTGATGCGCAGCACGACCGTCAACGACAACGAGATCTTTGGCAACCAGGAATTTATGAAAGGCATCATCGCCGGTGTGCGCTACCTCCTGGAACGGACACACTGTCTGACACGCGAGTCAGCCATGGTTCAGCGCCACGATGGCCTCCGTCGTGGCCGAAAGTCGTTGTTGTCAGAGCTGTCGTCGCTCGTTAAGTCGGCTAAGCGCCTGCAAGACCACCAGCGCTCGCCCAGCTCAACCGAGAATGCCAACGACATTATCGACGAGATGATTCTCAAGGCGTTCAAGATTGTCACCAAGGCCGTGCGCTTCTTTGATGTTCTGGAGGAGGACCGCCGCCAACGCGCACCACCGGCAGTCTCTGTTATGGCCACAGTAATGGAGGAGAACTCGGTGCCGCCAACACCACCTGCTGATGCGGTCAACTTCCAGGCCGATGCGAACCAGACTGCGACTGCTGTTTCTGACAACCACAACGACCACGTTATGGTCGACAGCAGTGCAGTTGACAGCAACGACAACACCGTGACTCTGTCTAGCTCTGCGCCTGCTGGCCTGAGCATCCCGGCCTCGTCCTCTACGCCGTCTCTGTATATCGCAGCAGGAGTGGCGCCTGTAAACAAGCGACTGTCCAGCATCGCTGCCAGCTACCACAACCGGCTGTCACAGACGTCGCCAATGGTCAGCCACCGCCTGTCCTCGTCGAGCATCTCACATCGCGTGTCGCTTGCGGGGCCTTCGTCTCTCTCCGAACCCCAGAACCTGGTTTCCAATCGGTTGAGCGACCGGCACGACACGTTCTTGTCCTACTTGGGCAGCTTTATTGGCCGTCTTCACTTGCAATCGCAGTCTCGCCCACATCTGGCCCTTGCAATCAAACAGTCGGCTACTTCCGGTGGTCAGCTTCTCGTCGTCGTCGATATTGTCTCTGCGCACAATGCGCTCAGCCGAGATATTTTGCTGAAATCTCGTGTGGCCATGTGCGACCGTATTGTCGACCTCGTGTGCCTTGCCCGAGACATTCTGACCAACCCCATGCCCGAGGTCGAGGATGTCATCATGCCCCAAGACAATGGCCGTCTACTGACCGCCGCCACGGACTGTGTCAAGGCTACTGGTGAGTGTGTCGCTAAGACGAAGTGGGTCATTGAACGTATTGGCGATTTCGAGTATGAATTTGATGATGCCACGCTCGCCTTTGACCTGGACCTGTCTGTCTTGGACGCTGCTGCTGCCGAGAGCACGCTTCACAGCACTTTGGAGCCGGCCGCGGTGCCTGTTGAGGATGAGCGGCCCCAGACTGCTGGCGGCTCAGCAAGTGTAGTCGACTCAGTTGTCTCTTCTTCAGTCTCTGAGACGCCCGCTTCTGTTGCCACCACCACATCTCTGGCTACCTTCTCTACCTCTCTCACGAGCAACCACAACGCCACCTCTTCCATTGATGCTACGAGCTCGGCACCCGCCATTCCCTCGACCAACTCTTCCCCCAGCAAGCGCACTGCGCGCTCTACTCTTTCAATCGACAAGCCGCTCCCTGAAGTCCCCCAGGGTGTTACGTCTCCCATCGAGGAACAGCGCTTCTCCCAACACCGCCGCTCTCTTTCCATTGTCCGCCCGCCCTCGTTTGCCGCAGAGGATAGCAACAACTCTATGAACAGCATGGCAGCGCCGCCAGCTCCCGAGGTTTTCATTCGCCCTACTCTCCCGCCTCTGCGCCGCCTGTCGACCCTTCTTCCCAACGACGACTTTAGCCCTGTTGAGCCATCGGCCAGCAACGACGGCGAGTTCACTTCGTCTTTCCGCTCGGAGAGCCTTACTGCCCTGAGCTCCGGTACCACCAGCACCTACGCCAGCCGCGATTCCGAGTCGAGCCTCGTTTCGCAGACCTCCACTCGCGCCACAACGCCCGAGATGACCAACGGCCCCAAGAGCCAGCCGTCTCTGTCGGACATCAGCATGACCGGCAGCGGCACTCTGATCGAGGATGGCGAGGAGGATGTCGAGTCGAAGCTTCTGGAGCGCACGTACGCTCACGAACTGATGTACAACAAGGAGGGCCTTGTTACAGGCGGCTCTCTCCAGGCTCTGGTTGAGCGCCTGACCACGCACGAGTCGACTCCGGACGCCATGTTCGTTTCGACCTTCTACCTGACATTCCGCCTGTTCTGCACGCCGATCAAGCTGACGGAGGCTCTCATCGACCGCTTCGAGTACGTCGGCGAGTCGCCGCACATGGCCAGCCCTGTCCGCCTTCGTGTTTACAACGCCTTCAAGGGCTGGCTCGAGTCCCACTGGCGCGACGAGACCGATCGCGAAGCTCTGGCTTTCATTGTGCCTTTCGCTGAGCACAGACTTGGCCTCATCCTGCCTTCTGCCGGCCGTCGTCTTCTTGAGCTGGCCCAGCGTGTCAGCTCCAGTGATGTCACCCTGGTCCCGCGCCTTGTCTCTTCTATGGGCAAGACGAACACGTCGATCTCGCAGTACGTGCCTCTGGACACTCCCCTGCCGCCAACGATCATGTCCAAGAGCCTGCAGCACGGTCTGTCTAACTGGAAGATGGGCGGCAGCGCCCCGATCATCATGGACTTTGATCCCCTCGAGTTTGCGCGCCAGATTACCACTCGCCAGATGAGCATCTTCTGCTCGATCATGCCTGAGGAGCTCCTCGGCTCGCAGTGGATGAAGAAGGGTGGCCTGGACTCGCCCAATGTCAAGGCCATGACTGCTCTGTCGACTGATCTGTCCAACCTGGTGGCCGACACCATCCTGCAGTACCCTGAGGTCAAGAAGCGTGCCGGTGTCATCAAGCAATGGATCAAGATTGCGCACCAGTGCTACGAGCTGCACAACTACGATGCCCTTATGGCCATCATCTGCAGCCTCAACAGCTCGACCATTACCCGTCTCCGCCGCACTTGGGATGTTATTTCGCCCAAGCGCCGCGAGATGCTCAGGGTTCTTCAGGCAATTGTCGAGCCGGCGCAGAACAACAAGGTTCTGCGTGGCCGTCTGCACGACCACGTCCCGCCTTGCCTGCCCTTCCTGGGCATGTACCTGACGGACCTGACCTTTGTTGACATTGGCAACCCGGCCACCAAGCAGCTTCCTGGCCAGGACGGCGGTGAGACCAACGGTGACGGCTCAAGCTGCTCGGGCCTGACTGTGGTCAACTTTGACAAGCACACCCGCACGGCCAAGATCATTGGCGAGCTCCAGCGCTTCCAGATCCCCTACCGCCTCACCGAGGTTCCCGACATCCAGGACTGGATCACCAACCAGATTACCCGTGTTCGCGAGCTCGAGACGCCCGGCAACAACATGCAGGTGTCGTACTACCGCAAGAGTCTGCTGCTCGAGCCCCGCGAGACCCAGGCTGCCATCAAGTCTGTTGTCGATGCCGGCACTTCGGCCGCTGCCACTGCGGCCCCCTCTATCAAGGAGACGTCCTCGTCCCGCACCGACCTGTTTGCCTGGATGCGCGGTGGCAATGCCAACAACGCGGCCGCCAATGCCTCGAACGTCATCTAAACCATACCATTCTTACTACACTCTCATACTTCCGACCACTACCACTCTCGCTCTTATTTTTCTGTTCTCTTTCCTTTGTTCCACCTTTGCATCGCTTGATCAATTCTCAATGATACCCATTTTTACTAACTCCTTGTATTCTCTCACCCTTTTACTCCACCCTCTCAAATCCGTCTCTCTTTTCTATCTTTCTTCTTTTTCTTATTTTCGATTTTGGCTTTGATCATAGCTGCTACGTTTTTACATGTCATATCATACTGTTCACGGCCGCATTCTCTAGCAGACTGTCATACTTCTTTCTATTACCCCATTTTTCTTACATATTTCCAGTTCGGGCAACCGACTGGGACTATTGTTTTGTTTCTTTATTATTCACATTTTCTTGTTCAATATTTTCGGGACTGGGTTACTTTTTCTTTTTTATCTTATTGGAAAGGGGGGCGCTGGCTGGGTTTTGTGTGGGAAAATAAAACATGAGGGAGTTTCTGCTTTCTTCTTTTTCTTTTAACTGTCTGTCTACTTTTTTCTCATTTGGTGTTTGACTCATGGTGGTTCTTCTTCCTTCTCCTACTTTTTCTTCCTCTCTTCATCTTCTTTCTTACTTATCTTTTTATTCAAGGGAAGGTCCCAAAAAAAGCAAAGAAATGGGAAAAGGGAGAGTAGCAAATACTCTTTGGTTTGGAGGGGGAAACAAACTATTACATACTGTCTCAATAGTATGCTGGCTTGGAATACGGGTTCGCGCCCGCCAGCTTCAGCCGAAAAATGCAACAAAATTCAAATAAATTACTTCAATAATATCCTGTGCATCGATGCATGTGAATCCTGCGAATGTGAATGTGTGAAATGTGGTGTGACTGGAGGACCAGAAGCAGTGAAGTGGCCTGGTTGGCTGTTGGTTGTGAGCTGTTTTCGACACAGTCCGGAACGAATAACTGCCTACAAAGTTCTTGCTGTGGTCGATGCTATCAATCGGGATCGGATAGTAGTGCCCTATTGTCTCGTCAAGTCCCCTACTTTTGCTCCGACACTGCTCATACCGCTTTTGGGATGGACCCTTCTTCTGTGAAGAGTTTACAGTACAGGCTGCAGACCGCAGATGCAACATCGGGCAGGTGGGTTTGGTGAGCACGCGCCGCGCCGGGTCAACGGGACGCAACTGAAATTGAGGGGGAAAAGGCGGGCAGACAGACTAACAGAGAAAAGACAGCACAACGTGAGAAGGACGACGAAGATGATTCTTTGGAAACGCCTATAGAGAAAGTGAATCGAAACAAAAACAAACAACGTTTTTGGTACTCAAAACGCTTTACTCATTGAATAAAGGACATCGCCTGCAATTACTCCGAAGTCTGGACGGAGATGCGAGGCGAGAGAGGGGAAATTCGAAGGAGAAAAGATGGGGGAAACAAGACTTTTGGCTTTGGCGCACCCCAGGGTCTATGGAGCCCACCCCGAATCCCCCCGTAGCGACCCCAGTTGGGTGTACGCGCACCAACGGCAGTTTTACCACCCATTTTGTTCCCTTTCTCCTGTCTTCGCCTGTGCCTCTCACATGGTATTCTTCTTCTCGTCTTGCTGTTAAATCTGGCGGTGTCCCCCTCTTTTTGATTCTCTATTTTTATTTTCTCTTCTCCCGTTTGTTTCCCTCGGTCTTGCACGGTACTTTCTACTTGTTTTGCATTTTGCATTTTGCGACTTTCTTCTACATCGACTTTTGACTTGCGTCATTTTTCACGATGCAAAACATCAATCGACGACAAAATCGTTCGCTACGGTCTTTGAACTCCGACGCCATTTCTCGACTGGACTGCCGAGGTCGCCCCATCCACAGTCTCGGTCTTCCCTCACCATTTGATCACAATCACTTCATCGTTTGTTTATTGCAATGTTTTTTTATTTGATTTCATATATACGTTTTTGGCATTGTTCATTTGACAGTTGTCCATTTTTTTTTTGGACATTTCCGCCACTTTCTCCCCCTCCGCTTTGAACTATCCTGAAGTCAAGTTTCTTTGTCGTCGCTCATGTCATTTCAAACAGCAAACCGCTCTTTCCCTTCACCTCTAGTGAGGTCACTCCATCTTTCGTCTTTCGTCTATTTCCAGCCGTTGAACTTGAGCATGCTGCCCTGCTCGTCCAGCGTGCGGTGCAGGTCAAAGGCCTGGTAGAGCAGGTGGGGCTCGTGGCCCATGCCGCGCTTGAGGCAGTACGAGTCGGCCTGGTCGAGGTAGTCGCTCAGGATGGGCTGGTACAGCGGGTGGGCGCACTTCTTGACAATGACGCGGGCGCGCTCGCGGGGGCTGAGGCCGCGGACGTCGGCCAGGCCCTGCTCGGTCACAACGACATCCAAATCGTGCTCGGTCTGGTCAATGTGCGTGCACATGGGCACGATGCACGAGATGCCGTGGGGGTCGATCTTGGAGGGGCGGGTCGACGGGGTGTGCATGATGGAGTATTTGGCGTTCCGCAAGAAATCGGCGGAGCCGCCGAGACCATTGAGCATGCGCGAGCCGTTGACACAGGTGCTGTTGGCGTGGGCGTACAGGTCGACCTCGACGGGGGTGTTCATGCCGATGACGCCGAGGCGGCGGATGAGCTCGGGGCTGTTGGAGACCTGCTGCGAGCGCAGCAGCAGACGGTCCTTGTACGACTCCCAGTTGGAGTAGAAGCGCTTGAAGCCGTCGGGCGAGAAGCGGATGGAGGTGGCCGTGGCGAAGTCGAGGTGGCCCGAGTCGAACAGGTCGAGGAACGTGTCCTGGATGACCTCGGTCCAGACCTTGAGGTGCCAGAACTTGGCGTTCTGCAGACCACCGATAACAGCGTTGGCAATGTTGCCGATGCCCGACTGCAGGGGCAGCAGCGAGGGCGGCAGGCGGCCCTGGTTGACCTCGTGCTCAAAGAACTCGATCAGGTGGCCGGCAATCTGGTAGGCAGACTCGTCGGCGGGGGCGTTGGGCAGGGTCTGGTCCTGGTAGTCGGACTCGACGATGCCGACAACCTTCTCGGGGTCGAGCGGGATGGAGGTGGTGCCGATGCGGTCCTCGACGGCGGTGATGAGGTAGGGCTTGCGGCGGGGCGGCAGGTCGGTGCCGGTGATGTCGTGCAGGCCCTCGAAGCTGGGCAGGGCGGTGTTGACCTCGATGATGATCTTGTCGGCCATCTGCATGAGCTCGGGCGTGGCGCCGACCGATGCGCCGGGGACAATGCTGCCGTCGGCCAGGATGTCGGTGGCCTCGACGACGGTAACGTCAAGGCCGCGGTGGCCGTTGGGCCGGTCCTTGGTGTAGTAGCCATAGACCAGGTCGACGGGGAACATGGACAGGTGCTTGTCGAAGAACTTGATGGAGCCGTTGTTGATGCCCTTGGCGATGGACTTGCCGACCTGGTGCGGCGAGCGGCGCTCAATCATGTCGAGGCCGGCCCAGCGGTTCTCGGTCTCGGCGCCGGACGAGGCGCCGACGAACAGCGAGTAGCGCAGCTGGCCCTGGAGGCTGTTCTTCTCGACATGGTCGGCGAGGAAGGTCGGGATCTTCTTGGGGTAGCCGACGCCGGTGAAGCCGGACCAGCCGATGTAGGTGCCGTTGGGGAAGTGGTGCAGCAGGTCCTGGGGCTGGCAGACCTTCTTGAGCATGGACGCGCGCTGGATGCGCGACTTGAGGGCTGCAGAAGCCATGGTGAGGGGGGAGGAAGAGGAGAACGCTGTGATACGGACGAAGAGAGAAACACAGAAGGACACAAAAAAGGAAGGGAGGGGAAGAGGGGAGAGGGTCTGGAGAAGAAGAGGAGAAGAGAAGGGGAAAAGAAGAAAAGAAGGAAAGGAAGAGAAGGAGGGAAGAGGAGAAGAAAGAAAAGAGAGGGGGAAGGAAAAAGAAAAGAGAAAACGAGACAAGAGGCGAGACCAAAAAAAAATAGCTTGAGGATGGCGGAGAAGTCACCCAAGATATGGCGGAGAACAAGGCCGGCACCGGTTTTGCAAATGCGCAAGGCACGAATGGCGAGCGGCACTGGGACAACAGGGGACTCTGGGGAAAGCTGGTTTTGAGATGGAGAGACAAGTTGTCAAGAAGAAGATGGCGAGAAACCCTTTACCCCTTTTTGGCGTTTTGTGTTGGCTCTTGTCCTGTCTCTTTCCTCTGTATCTGGGGATCTTGGTCGCTCCTGCTTGCCTCGATTTCGCTCCTTCCTGCACGCTCATGGCCCATGAGCTATGCAACAAAGGGCGCCTTTTTGCGTATTTGCGGCCGGCGCGGGCGCGTTTGACGCTAGTGACAGCCCTCTCTAAGAGCCACGCTGCCAACGCCAACGACTGACCTGACTACTGACGTCGCCCACCAAAAGGCACCAAAAGAAGTCCACCAAAAGAAGCCCAGCCCACCTTGACCCCAGCAATAAGCGGCTCTTGAATTTCCGTTTACCGAACGGCAGCCGAACTAAATCCAGACCACACCTATTTTCTGCTATTTCTGGGCCATTTGCAGCGAGTCAGAGTCCCGTTCGCCCAGACGTTTAACGAGGATAACAATTCAAAAGCCAAAGGTGGAGGAAGCGTATCGATAAGAACGAATGAAGTACAATGCAGCCGCCGCAAGAAGAAAATGAAAGATGACTGACATGACGAGACGCTTACTAGAAAAAGAGGGGCAATTGGCAATGCCAAAAACACGAGACAAAAGACAAGAGCCAAAAGACAAGTAGACGAGAGTGTCGAAGCTGACACAAAAAGGCGAAAAAGAAGAGCGAGTTGATAGCACGAAAGCCAGAAAGAAAAGCTGCAAAAAGGCAAGACAAGGGACAAAGCCGAAGCTCGATCGCCGTGGTCGGCCGCAAATCGAAAAGGCCTTTGAAAGGCAAATTATTCCAAATGCAGGACAAAGTACACAAACCCAAGAAAGCAAGTCGCCTATATCTCCAGATTTCTGAGCGCCTTCTCACCGTCGTATTACTGTCACCTTGACTTTTTCGAGATGTGCTTCGGAAGACCCAGCTGCAATTGGCCAATTGCCTTGCATTCTTTTTTTGTTTGCTCTATTTCCAACGCACACTACATTGGCGATGCACAATCGTCCCGGTCTAGGACTTTTTGGATCGACTGCCCCGCCTTATTTTTGCTCACATTTGATATTGTTAGTAAACCTTTTGTTGGGCATGCTCCATACAACGCGCCATTTCAGTCATCAAATCCCCTGACGATGATGCAAGATGCCATGTACGTCGTAGGACTGACTGTATTGAGGCGAGCAGACCCAGACTCACCATGAGAGAATGCAGGCGACATCGCCAATACGGACCGTTGTGCTTCCCGGCCGGACCGAACTCCGGCGTCGGAACTGGCAATCCACGACGTCCGACGTAAATACATCTTGTGCCTGTGTCATTTCCTGCCACTTGTCTCCCGTCTCCTATTGCATGCAAGACAAGGCTTGGCGTTTTTCGTTTCTCATTTTTTTGCCATTGGGGTTCTTGGACTGTTGGAGTCCGAGTTTTGGGGGACAATGGGCGCATGATGTCACGAGACCTTGACCACGGGTATTCCCCCCAAAGCCCCAGAGCGAGGGGCAATTCGCGCCTCGCGTCTCGCGCTTTTTCTCGTACTATTTGGCTCTAATTGACTTGTACCTGTCCGTCGTACCTGACGTTTGACTTTTGACATCGCCGTCCATCTACAGTCTCCTGATTTGACAGGTGGCGCTAAAATCACGGACTGGCCACGCTCACAAACAGAAATCGTACATCCGGTGTCGTCGTATTTATCTCTAGTTCCGGATCACGGGAGACGGAACACGGAAGTTGAGATGAAAATCATGTGTCGTGTGGAGTAGGTCACACAAAGCAGCGATGCCCTCTTTCCTAAAGGGGAACAAGTGACGACATTCCCTCAATGTCGCTCCATGAGACACGATGGGAAACAATGGCTTTCCAGCAGTTTGAAAACGTTGCCATCTGATTTCAGTACATCTCTTTGTCTTTGATAATTATGTTTGGAGAGTAGAAAAGATAAGAAATGATAAAATCATTGACGGCGAAAATAATTTCAACAGAAGAAAAGCCAAAAACTGAGATATAATATTCAGGTCGAACTGTGCCTTGAAACCGACTTTTATTACGAAATTCCATCGTCATCTCCAAATTATTCTGTAGATACAATTCATATAATAAACACACCACCCCGGCATTACAACGAATAACAGAAACGCCACCTTTTTGAAAACTTATACGACCGTCAAATTCTGTGCACACACAAACTATGCCTTCCTCAGAGTCACAATCGTCGTCCATTGGGCCGTCGGCGTCGCTTTGACCGGCTTCTCTGCCAGCGAGTCGTCGGCCACCAGCGGGCGCCCCTCGTCGTTGTACAGGGTCGTCGCCCGTGCCTCGACGGCCATGGCCACCGCCGTCGCCAGAATCTCGCCGCGCTTGTTGCGGCCAGTCGCTGGCGGGTCCTGAATAATCGTGTATGTCGTGCCGCCGATAACCGTCAGGAGGGGCGGGGAGTTGCCGCCACCATTGTTGCCACCGCCGGGTGCAGGCGGCGCCGGTGTCTGTGTGGCCGAGTGGTGCGGGCCGTAGATGGTCGTGCTGGGCAGCAGATATGTGTACGACGTGGTCACAGTAATGGGCGGTGCACCGCCGTTGCCCTGGCCGCCGCCAATAGTAATAATAGTCTGGACCGTGTTTGTCTCGAGGGGCGAGTCCGGCACGTTGCCGTCGAGCGGTTCGTCCTCGCTTCCGGGCAAGCACTGCGAGTACCAGGGGCTAAACTGTCAGGGACTGGAAACCAAATATAAAATGCCAATGTCGATATTAGGGCGGTACTCACTTTCCGTAGTTGCAGTAGTTTCCAGAGGCACAGGCAGTTGGTCCGGCGTAATTCTGACCGCCACCTAGCTTGTCAGTATTTTGGCTTGATTTCTTATATCTGCCCTCAGACTTCACTCACATTGGCTCCAGACGGGCACTGGTTTTTGGGCTGCGACGACTGACGCCAGCAGCAGAAGCTGGGCTAGTGATTGTGAAACCATTTTGAGAATGTGTGTGTGGAAGAGTGCGGGCGAGAGAATTGTCGATAAGGCAGAATGGCTATGTTGATATATAGCAAGGTGAGCTGTGTATGGCAAACAGTCTATTTGAAAAGATTACGAGAGCGACAAAAGATGAAAAGACAGAGCAAGGGGTTCTCAACAATAAAGAGGGGAAGGGGAAAGAGGTATATTTAAACAAAGTGCAAGTACGGGCCAGAAGCAATGAGCTCAGGAAGACAGGCTCTGTTGACGTAGGCACTTTGGACCTTTGTCCCGTCTGTTCTGTCTTATAACTTCTTGATATACGATATACATCGACGGGAAGATGTTGGACGGGAGAAAAGACAGGATGATAGATGACGGTTATGAGCAGGCACAATCGACAGGGACAAGGGCCGGAGGTTAGTTGGAGGGAAGATTGGGAAGATTGGGAAAAAAGGCCCAACCGGGCGGCAGGATATGAAGATATCCAAGATAGATCCAGAGGCGAGGTCTGGCTGTGTTTGGCCGTGTGTTGCAGTGGATCGATCGAGATGCTTGAAAAAACAAGGGTCAAAACCAGGGACAAACTCTCGCTACGACATGATGACTATCAGCCTATCCAGTCTGTTCATCCCTTCTTCCATCTTCCCATTCTTCCGTTTCATCCCATATCACTACCATTCTGGATATTGTTTATTATCCACCTCTTGTTATCCTGGAGGCAATGAAGCAAAGACATGCCCACACTCCGGGTAACCAGACCTTCTGCCACTTTATTTTGCCATGCATCGGCTGCAAACGTTATTTCGCCTGTCAGGCTCATGCCTTCTCATGGTCAATAGTACCGTTGTGACAGCGAGAGTGTGTGCTGCAAATCTAAATCGAATCAATGTTTCCTCCGAAGGAGCAGCCATAATCAAACCAGAAAGCTTAGGACTAATGACCTCTGATAGTACAAGAGATTCATTGCAACTGCAGGGCATGGTATGACTTTTTTCGAGAGAAAAAACAAACCATGCAGCTGAAAAGCATGCTGAAGTTAAAGTCTCTAGGAGATCCAGTAGGAGGAGGCACGTAAAACCTTATTTTGACTCTTAGTTCGTCCATACCAACCCATCATCCCGGCAACTGGTCGTAGCCTGGCCCTTGTCATATTTCTCCTTTGATGGAAACATGATTGAAAAAAATGGTTGCCAACACGGTCTGGTCCCTCTTTTCTACTCTCGTTTCTCCGTTGGGGCGTCCCGGTCGGCTGAAATGGTGTGTTGGCTGTTTTGTCGTGTCTGTGTATCTAAATGTCTTGGCAGCACAGAGTCCAGACAGCACGCTGAATAGGGTATATGGCATGCAGTATGTAGCAAGCTGTTCTTGTCCGTGTAGTGCTCTATCTGCTAAGAGATGGATGGCCGGGATATAATTCCGGTATCGTAGGAGAATATGTGCGAGAGTTGGAAAGAAACGCAGAAAGTCTGGTTCACTGGGTCTGGGTAAAGTGGTGTTTGCAAAAATAGCGATGCGAGTACGGCGTCGACTGAAAAGTGGAAAAGTAGAAAAATAAAGAATACGATTCAAGGAGAGGGATAAAAACACATGGCGGGCATGCATGTCAAATAGATTAATATCAGACGACAGCCTTGTCGTGGTAGTCATATTTGACACTCAGATAAGACATAAGAGGTGTACGAGGCAAGAAACCAAATGCTGCAGCGGGACATATGTCATCCTGTCAGGAACGCTCTTATCCAGTGCCGAAAGGATCATGGCAAGCTCTATTCTTCCTCTTTGCCACCTTTTTGCTCTGTTTTCTGTTCGTCTGTTATTTTTGGCTGTGTGCATCCATATATTAAGTCCAATATACATATTCCCCGACCCGTCATCCTGGGTGGCCACACTGGCCCGCCGGCTGTCCCTGATTTCTTGTCCATGATTTTTGTGGATAACTTACACAGTAACGCTGGGCCAGAAACCGTTATTCCAAGCGACGTGAGGCACAGTCGGGTGACAAAGCTTCTGCTGCGACGAGCGAACATGAGTAAATGGGGACTTTTACCTCTCCGCTACCATGACAACGCGATATGCAATACAATTAAACAGAAATCACTGTCATTTTAAATTGTGATTCTGCAGCACATTTTACGTCTATTAGTCTATTGCATTCTTAATGATTTAGTAAAGCCTTATAGAATCTGTATATTTGATGTCTTGAAGAGGCTATACATAACAAAAATTGATCATTATAACCAGGAAAGTCCAAACTCGTGTGGTAGGTCTCCTGCAGGGTCCATTTTTGTCCGAGAAAACTCTAAATAAATATAAACGTAACGATGTTATTGTGTCCACGATAAACGATCAAAAACAGATGTGTGTCTTGTCGTGGCCCCGGTGACGGGAGACGGGACGGACAATTGGGGGGAAAGCGTGCCGTCTCTGCAGGTTGTATGTTTGTTGTGTACCGTGTGTCTGTGTCGTCTGCAAAAGACGCAGACAGACGACACACGGCACATAATTCTCGTCAAATTCCAGACCCGGCCCAATCGCCCAAACATCTGGTGGCTGACGTCGCCGCGGCATGCGCGTTCGTCGTCTATCGTCCCTCTTCTCTATCACCCTCTCCATTCCCCGGTCTATTCATAGATCATGTTGTCGACTCCGATATAAAAGATAGAGAGGAATTAAAAAGGGAAAGAAGCGCCCGCAAAATCAATTGCCGAGACGTACATACGTCATGGGCAGAAGGGTGGAACGTGAACAAAGAAAGGTGATGATAAAAGTGCCTGTAAAGAAAAGATAAAGGTGGATAAAACTCCGTAAAGCATACACCGATTGTACCGGGTCGAACCTGACCAACAAAACCGACGCATCCCGTTTTAATTCTGTACTTTTTGCTCCATTCCTATGAGACTGTACACGTCTTAGTCTTCATACATAGGCACTATGTGCCTCACTTCTCACGCCGCTTCAGCAGGCAGTGCCGAGCCCACTTGCGCTGGAACTTCTCCGGCAGGAAATCAAAGCTCGGGATCCAGAGCGCACGTGCCAGGAACCCGGTGTTGCCTGCATCCAAGAACGGCGAGCACGTCACAATCTCCCAGTTGGCGGTGTCGGCGACGTAGTCGGGCTCGTGCGGCGGCAGGGGACGGCCCAACCTTTCGTTTTCGGGGTACTGAGTGTCCACCATGAAGGCGCACGTGTTGATGCCCGTGTACTTGCCCATGTCCTCCTCGTTGCGGTCGTTCATGCCGGTGGTCGGCAACCAAGTACCGCTCCACAGACCGAAACCCGTGCGGGCTTCGGAGAACTCGCCCGGCAACAGGCCACGGAACTCGGACCGCACAAATTTGACGTGCATGTCGCGCGGCAAGAAAAACGAGTTGGGGAACCGGTACCAGTCCTTGCCCAGGCAGACAAAGTCACCCGCGCCGCCGACAATGCTGCCGTCGGCCAGGCCGGCAGCGACATCGTGGTGGACAACGTTACCGCCCAGCGGCTTGTAAATGTTGAGGGGCGCGCCATAGCCCGAGATAATGCCGTAGATGCGCAGACCACTGACGGCCAGACAGCTCGCAAAGACGCCGAGGACAGCCAGCAGCTTGATCTTGCCTGGGATCAGACCAGCCAAAGTGCCGGGTGTCGAGTGGCCGATGCTCTCGAGCACAATGTGCAGGGCAAAGGCGGCGTTGAGGGCGAGGAAGGGGTAAGCGGGGTACATGAAGCGCTCCTCCTTGTGCGGCTGCAGAGTGAAAATGGCCAGCCACATGTAAAAGGGGGTCAGGAATACGACGGCGCGCATGCCCGACACAAGGCCCTTCTTCGACGTGCCGGCAATCTTTTGCAGCAAGAACAGCGGCAGTGCCGCCAGGGCCAGCACGAACCAGATGTTGAAGTTGAGTGCTAGGTTTTTAAAGTAGAACGGCCACGGTTCGGTGCCGTACAGGTTAGGTCCGCCGCCGTTTTCGGCTGCCGAGAAGATGTTGTACTTGACAATGTTCCAAGCAACCACCTCGACCTTCTTGTAGAAGAACGTGTTGACGGCCGCGTCCAGGACAACCAGGAGTCCAGCGGCAACGGCACCCCGGGCCACACGAATAAAGCCGTCAAACAGGCTCGAGCCACCGCCGCTCAGTGCCAGCACACCCTCCTCCAGCAAAAACGGTGCGCATAGTGCCGCCGCAAACGGCCAGCCCAGTACACCCGCCACTGCGAACCAGAACATGCCCTGCAGCGTCTTGAGCCCGCCGCGCCAGTTCATGAACGCGGCCGCGCCCAGCATCACGGCGTACATGGCGAAGCTCGACGGCAAAAAGGCCGTGCTCGCATGGAAGTTGCCGGGGCTGGTGCAGAGCGCCAGAATAAAGAAGAAGCCGATGCGCGGGTGGATAGTGCCGCTAATCACCTGGAACAGCAGCGTCTGGCAGAGAGCGCAGGCAATGGCGAGGACGTAGCGCACAAAGTAGAACTCGCCGGCCTTGGAGGCCTGGGGGAGGATGCGCCGGAGGCCGGCGACGACGGCGTGGAGGCCAATGTAGAGCCAGCTGCGGATGGCATGGTCGGGCGAGTACTCCCAGGTCTGGCGGCCGTAGCCGTGGACCAGGTAGTGGGCGGGCTCCCAGTAGTTGTAGGTCTCGTCGCAGTCCTGGATGGGCGCAAAGACGGCGGAGAAGATGTTGGCGGAGAGGAAGAGGTAAAAGGCTGTGATGGGCTCTATGCTGTTGCTGCTCGACCTGGGGACGGTTAGTGGCGATAGGCAAGATGATATCATACCGGAGGGGGATCTCACTTCTTCTTTGCATGTTTGGCCGCCGGGTGCACAAACTCTCTTTTTGCGGGGGGTTCTGTTGGAGACGTCATTGTGCCATTTGATCTGAGGTTAAAGAGAGGAAGAGGTCGGATGGCAGAAGGCAAGAAAGCGAATCGAAAGTGGGCGTCGCGTCTTCTTTTCAGTCGTGAGGGTTGTATCGAAAATATTGACAGTCAATGCCAGTGTCGGCAGTCGAAAAGTAAAAGCAGGAGGTGGCGTTGTCGCGAAAAGCTGCCCTCAACAAAATGCGACAATCACAAGGCAAAAAGTAGAAAGGCTGTTCAACAGCTTACTGCAAGTTGTTGAGATCGAAACCCACAGGGAGCTTCCTTCCCGTCGGAGCTTCGAAATACAGGACAGCATTCCACACGCCAAAAGAACGCGCTAGTCCATTCGTGGAAGGGGCCCGCCCGCGTCGCCCCAATCGCCCCTTCCCCTGCCGCCGCGAACCTTTTTTGTAGGGGGCCGAGGCGTGCCAAAACACAGGTTCACAAGGAAGGAGCGCCCTGAAGCAGGATTAGGTAATCCTCGAATAACAATTTTCTTCAATGGGGCTACCACTGGGCGATAAGGAAATTTTGGCGGCAGAAAAAGTTCTTATCAGTTGGCGGTAAGAACTTTTTTCAGTGCGAGTCGTCCAGCTTGCCCTTCCTCCATTGACCAGATCGAAGACATTTTTCTTCATTTTACTTTTTAAGATCCTCATTTGCCATTTTCACTCTCCAAGATGGCTGACACGACTGAGGTTCCTGTTACGTCTGCGCCCGAGGCGACTGAGGCACCAACGGAGACCATCGTGCCCGAAACGTCGGTCGAGACTGTTGCCGACAACACAGAGATCACATCCACCGAACCATTGCCAACAGCAACAACCGATCAGGTTCAGCCTATTGCCGAGGAGGTTGCGCCTATCCAGCCATCCGAGACACCTGCGACTGCAGCTACAACTACAGACGACGCGATGAACGTCGACGGCGATGCTCCAGTAACGACAGAAGCCCCGAAAGAGGAGACTGCACCGGCGGCCTCGACTGAGACAGAGAACACCGAGATGACTGACTCCCACGAACCTGCGAAGGACGAAACCGCTGCGCCTGCCACCCAACCACACGTTACAGACGCACTGGAGGCCATGCTCAACGGCTCTATGGATGTCGACACCACTGCCAACAACACCCAATCTCAAGACGATGCACGGCCCGAAGAAGCGAGCGCACAGGACCTGCCCCAGGTTATCCAACCTACAGCGACAGCCACCCTAGAAGGCCCGACAGCGGAAACAGCCGAGGGTGAGGGTGTGGACTGGGAGGCCGACTCGTCGCCCTACGAATCGTCTTCGTCCGACTCGGATAGCTCGAGCGATTCCGACGACGATGACGATGGGGCAGGCTCCGAGGCCGATGCGCTGGGCGTCCAAGAGACCGTGCGCATGCTGATGGAATCGGCCATGCAGGACTCGGACGACGACGAAGAGGGCGGCAACCGCGGCGGCGGCAACATTCGCAGCAAAAACGAAGAGCCCGAGACGGCACCGCCCAAGCCCGAGGTCGAGATCGGCCCCAACGACGAAGTTGTCCTGCTGGGCCCCATCCTGCACATTGTCGAGAACTCGGCGGTCATCCGCGGCAATACGGACGGCGCGTACCGTGTCCTGGATGCCGGTTCCGTTCTGTGCAAGGCTGATCGCACAGTGATTGGCGTCGTCGCCGACGTCATTGGCAATGTGCGCAGTCCCATGTACGTGCTGCGCTTTGCCTCGGTTTCGGACATTGCCAAGGACGGCCTCGAGGCGGGCCATGACCTGTACTACCCGACCAAGCACGCTTCCTTTGTGTTCACCGAAGAGTTGCGCAACATCAAGGGCTCCGACGCCAGCAACCTGCACGACGAGGAGGTCGGCGCGGAAGAGGCTGAGTTCTCGGACGACGAGAAGGAGGCGGCGCACAAGCGAGAGCTCAAGGCACGGAGGCGCGGCGGTGCATCTGGTGCTGGCAACGAGCGGGGCGGCAAGCGGGGACAGAACAACAACCGTGGAGCACACCCACTACGGAACGAGGTCAGCGGCGGCAGCAGCGGCGCCGGTCTCAAGTACGACGACGACGAGGATGACGGTCCCTACAAGCCTCTCACCCGTCCCGCCAACTTTGGCCAGAACGCTCATGGCCTGCCTCCTGTGCCACCGCCATCCAACAACACAAACACCAATGCCAGTGCGGCAGGCCACCAGGGTGGCAGCCCGTTCCGCGGCAACCAGCGATTCAACCGCGGTGGAGGCAGCCCCGGTAGTTCCGGTGGATATAGCCGTGGAGGTAACCGTGGAGGTGGATTCCGTGGCGGTCGCGGCGGGTATGATAACAACAGAGGCGGCCGTGGCGGCTGGAACGGTGGAAACCGCAACAGCAACAGCAACTACAACAACAATAACACTGGCTCCAGCAATTACAACAACGGCAGTGGCAGCGCACCGTCAGCACCCACGATCCCATTCACCTTTGGCAACACAACTTCTCCGCCGCCGCCACCACAGCTCCAGCAAGGCCAAACCGCCCCATGGCCTTTTGCCGGTATGCCATTCCCTCCGCCGCCGCCTCCGCCCCAGTCCGGCAGCGTCCCACCACCACAGCCAACAGCTGCAAACATGGCGGCGGCAGCAGCTCTTCTGGGCAATGTGAACATCCAGCAGCTGCTTCAACAAGCACAGCAACAACAGCAGCAACAACAAGCACCGGCTGCTCCGCCAGCATGGCCTCAACAGCAGCAGCAGCAAAGCTACCCGTTCCAATATCAACCGCCAGCATATCAACCGCCTCAACAACAGCAGCAACAACAGGCTCCTGCTGCACCACCGATAGATGTAGCGGCTACCTTCCAGTACCTCTTGCAGCAGGGCGCTCAGGGACAAACACCGCCGCCGCCGCCGCCAGGCTGGGGTCAACAGCCTCCTCCTTCATCATGAGAAGAGGGAGCCGGGTTTGAGGTAGAAACATTACGGCGTTTGATACGAGATAGAATATCATGGATAGCGTTGTAGTGCGCACAAACCTGACGTCAATAGAGCACATTGTCTTGTTTGAGTGCATCCGGATTTGATGTCATCTCATCTTTTTGGTGTCTTTGATTCCTGCATTTTCATTTGATGGCTAGCGAAATAAAATCAACAATTTCCATAATTTAAAGCTTTCAAGAGGTATTCATTCATTTTTACCCCGGACATTTTCCCACAGGGGCCCGTTTCATGAACCCTGGCTCAGCCAAGCCACTCTCGCCATCACGACTCTCTTTTGCTGTCTTTTTGGCGCGCCTCTTGTCACTGTAATTTTGTGCTCCACGTAATTTACCGCTCTGAAAGAGTGAAATGAACCCAAAATGCATGCTTCGTACTAACAAAATGGTCGTCACCGAACCCATGAAAACTCCCGCGAACCCATGCTCCAAACATGGTGCAAGGCAGACTTTGTATCCCGAGCCAATCCACGCCGCCACAGAACTGAGCATGGCCTTTCTCAGAGGCCCAGAAACAAACGGCAAACTGTCGGCGGCCAGCATCACGGCCGTTTCGGCCTTCCGGCCAGCAAACACCAGCGAACACGAGTCGCTCTGACAGTATCAAACGACCGGCAGGCCGCTGATCAGAGACAGGTCTGCACCTCCCTGCATCTTCCCGTGCCGAAGCCCCGTAACACAACATCTGCCAAAACTTTAACAATGCTTTTGGTGACAGCGCGTATCCGCAGATGAAGATCATGGTCCACGGATAGACACAGGTCGGAGCAGACCTGCCAAAACACCAGTCGTGCACGTTCGCCTTTCTCAACTTCATTCTGCTTCTGCGGAAGAAACGGAAAGCAAAGACCGACAAAACTGACTGACTCGAAAGACGCTCGGCTGCAAACAGAGCCTCTGAGAGCGAGAGCGACTGCGTGGGTTTGCACGCGTTTTGCGCGTGGCCCGAAACGGCAACCAAAGCCGTCGATCATCTCATCTTTTTTCGTCTTCTCTCTCTTTTCTCCCTTCTTCTTTCCTTTGCTTGCTCTGCTGGGCCTGTCGGAGGATTTTGACAGGGACCACTCAAAAAATAAAGTCAAGAAAAAGAGGAGACAGTCCACTCGGTCCAGCGTTTCAAGATGGAAAACAGGTTTTCATGACAAGACTTTGCCTCGTTTGCCTTGCCTCCTTGCATCCAAGAGGCTTTGGCGTTTCTCGCATCTCAGCCCTTTCTCAGGTCAGGCGCACACAGGAGGTCCAAGACAGGCGGTCACAGAGAGAAACGGCGCATTTCTCAACCGTCTGTTGGGACTTTTGCTTGCACAAAGCAAGGAAATCCAGAAACGCAAACGCCACACAAATCCTCGGATTCCGAGCTTTTGGTTCTCAACGGGAAACTCGAAACAGCAAACGGCAAGGCTCGCCGATCATATGTCGTTCGTCTTTGCTTCCTGTGCTCTGATCCTGGTGCCGAGGAATAGAGTTGAAGGTTGAAGTTTGAAAGTCGAAAGTCTGCTCTGTTCGTATTGTACAACGTGCGGTAGATTCCTCTTGCTCTTCCACATCTCCGCAACATAGAGAGTGTTTGGTGACAATATGCCGTTTTCAATATCGATCACCGTTTGTAATTTACTACACTTAGTTGCATCCCATCAGAAAACCGCAAAAAGAGAAAGAGCGACCTGAGTTACTACCGTATTCGTTATTGTGAATAGAAGCAGCATCGTGCCTTCCTCATGTGTCGCTCAGACGGCAGCGCTTTCCGCAACCAGAAGGCGGTGATCCTCGCCGTGAGATGATAGCGGTCGACTCGTGGGAAAGGGAAGGAGCGACATGGCCGTTTGGGGGTACGTTGTTGCCGTTCTGCCGATCTTTCCTGTTTCCGAACCGTCTTGTTGTCTTTCCCCCCTTTTCCTCTCCCGTCTCCCTTCTCCCTCTCGCCAGTCTTCTCACTGGACAGGAATCACAACAAAAATGATCGGCATGCTCATCACCTCGACAATCCCATGGAGAAATGAGAAGCAGCCGCCGAGACGCTCAGGAATTTGCACGAAACCAGACTCAACACAGCGCTTCAGTACTTGCCTTCAGTGCACAATTCTCACCGACAAAAGGCTCACTGCCAAAAGTTACCCAGAAAAAACCGCAGGATGGGGCAAAGGAGCCATATGGATTTCGCTGTGGGGTTCGTTCTCGCTTTTCCTCATCCTCCTGCATCTTGACGGATCTAACGGCGCACACGACGACGTGACAAAGTGTCGAGCTTCCTCTTACGACATATGACATACGTCGTAATACTGACACGCCGCATGAAATATTGCTCCATCTCTATGTGACGTGGGCCACGACTGTGCACTTTTCGGTGTCCTTTGAGGCCTCTTCGGGCAGCCTTCGAGAAGGCTGTGGGATCGTGAGGTTTCCGCATTTGCCCTTTCCCACAATGGACCAGTTCCAATAAACCAACCGCCTCAAAACTCAAAAGACGACGCTTCATCAGAAAAAGGAAAACTAGAGAAAAGGATGCGATGTACCTGAATCTGCCCCTTTCCCTTTTTTACCACGCTGTGTCTCTTCAAACGGAGTCCTCTTCGCTGCCCTGTGCCCCTCGCAGTTGTTTCTGCAAGAGCAGACAACGCTTGACGGTTTGTGGGAAAGCGCAACTTGCTTTTTCGGCCAGCATTGACCCCTGTCTCGTTTCATTTCGCTAATTGGGGCTTGCGCAGGCCGGCTCCTATTCGACAGAAAACCGTTCTTCTTGGACCTCCTCCAAGTCAGGGGAACCAGCCAATGGCGTTGGAATGGTGCCTGGGGCGGGTGCCACACTTTCTTATGGTGCTTGTTGTTGCTTGTGAGTGCTTGTGTGGTCGAACTTCGATCCCCAACTCCACAGCATCACACCCACTCACCCACAAAACTCTCTTTGCTCTCATGTTCTCAAGCATCCGCCACACCAGAAAGGGAAGCAAAAAAAGCAGGGTCCAAGCCAAAATTCCATCAACGCCGAGAAGAAGAAGAAGAAGAGAAGGCATCAAATATCAACCGGTGATGTTGAGAATTCTGCTTGGGTGAGAAGAGGAAGAAAATTCGAGTAAACATTGAAAGACGGGAAACAAAGAAGAGCCTCACCGACCATGTCTGAGGGATCAGGAACGGCAGGGAGTGCTGCCTCCTGGTGTCTCTGCCCTCGCTATCAACAGCCAATACGAGTCGTCAGGCCTTCATCACCTGAGGCTGCGTGCGCAACTTCTGTTCCTAGCCATCAAGTGAGGGCGCAGCTTTTGCTCGAAGGACCACCAAATTGGTAAAGATGGGCCCCCCTTGCGATCAAGGGTGCGCACAGCTGTGTGCCAAGCACCTGGCTGTGTTTTTTGTGCAGATGGGCATCCTCACAGCGTTGGATACGCAAATACGGTGGTGGAGTTGGGTACGAAAAAGACTTTGAACCCCTGGTTCGCGGCGACCACCGCCTCCGCTGTCACTCTGAAAGTCTGCCTCCCCCCTGTCTGCTGCTCAGGTTGCCAATTGCCCTCCTGTGGCCAGTGGTCGCAGTCTTGGCAGGCCCCCTCTCACTGAGAATCTCTCTTATCCACCGCATCCGATCCGTTCCCAGTTTTCCAAACCTCTCCTTTCTTCCCCTTCTTCTGCATCCACGCTCTTTTTTTGCATCTTGCAGGTCGTTTCCTGTTGCATCGCCATTCCTTTCGACGTGGTGATCTTGCAGCAAACGCGAGACGTATTTTGTCTCTGTCACTCTTTTCCACTCTTTTTTCTCCTATTTTTTCTCTCTATTTTCAGTCCCTCCTTTTTTTATCTACCGACATCCACGCGGAGCATCACTCTCTTTGCTCCGTATCTCCACGCTCTTTTTTCCCGATTCACCTAACCCGGTACATTCTTTCCTTTTTTCTACGCGGATTTTTACCGACGACAACAAGTCACTCAGACTTGATCACCTAGATCACCAACAGACAGGCCACCGCCAGGTACGGGAGTGTCTTACATTGTCCCTGGCCTACATTCCAGTCGACTCGCCTTCATCCCGCTCTCGCGACACTTCATAGGCGCAACTTAAGCTCGACCACGCCCCAGCCTTCCGCCTCGCGCATTCCATTCCAGTGTACGCCGCAGGACTTGCACGGCCATCGATTTCTTTCTTATACGGATACACCGCCTGCCGACCACCCTCACATCGTATCTCGTTTTTTTCTTCTCTTTCGAACTCGATCGACAACCCGGCCATCTTTTCCTCCTTCTCGACAACTTCTCTCTCGCCCTTCCCTTGCATCTCTCCAGTTTTTTCCCTTGGTTTTTTCTTGGTGTTCTTGGTCGACTGCGTGCTTCATTTCTGCGAATCTCTTGGGAGCATCGCATCGCGAGATTTCATCTGCATCTGCATTTTCAACGCATCGACTTTTTTCCCCCCAAAAGGTAACTCGGCGCAATGGCTCAAGCAGGCCCCGTGCACCCGCACGGCCTCGGCCGTCGCGACCTGTGGGATCAAATCACCAGCGCCGTCGGCAACGCCTTTGACCCCAGCGACGACAAGGACTCAAAGGACACAAAGACGACGTCCACAACATCAGAAAAGGAGCACAAGACAAAGACCAATACCAAGACGGTCCTGACAACAGACGCTCCGAGCACATACACCGGCCCGCTGACGACAAAGACATCACCAAAAGCGGCCGCAAAGACAACAACACCCCAGACCACGACAACGTCCTCTACAAAGAAGGAAACAACAACGTCAAAATCAACAAAGGCGGCAGCCAAGACCACCGACACATCAACCGGTCTGCCAACATCCATTGCCACAACGGCCGCGCCAACAGACACGAAGCTGGCCGTTGACACAACGCACCGTGGCATAACGCAGACGTCTTCAACAGCCTCTGCCGTCTCCGCAACAAGCACGCCCGCCGCGACAACAGGCACCAGCACAGGTGCCAAGGCAGGCATTGCCATTGGTGTCCTGGCCGGTGTCTTTTTCGTGTTTGCGATTGTCTTCTTCCTCTTCCGCAAGCACCGCCAGAAGGTCGAGGCTCGCCGGATAGCCGACGACGAAAAGGTCAACGGCCCCTTTGCTGACAGCGCAGCCATTAACGGCGTCAAGCAAAACCCTTCGCGGCTGAGCTTCAAGCCCGTTGCGCAGTTCCTGGGTGGCGCCGGTGCCGGCGCTGCTGCTGGCGGTGCTGCCGCTGGTGCCTCACAGTATGACAGTGGCTTCCCCAGCCGTCGCCAGAGCCGCGGCGCCAACATTGCCATGCGCGACCAGCCGCCCATGAGCAACCGTGGCCAGCCCGGCAGCGCCTGGGACCGCCCCTCGACCGGCAGCGACGGCAACAATCCCTTTGGCGACGGTGCCCAGCGCCTCAACTCGCCCTTCTCGCCCTCGCAGCACGGCTTCCCCGGCATGGGCCCGACGAGCCCGGATGCTAACGGTGTCTCGCCTGTCTCGCCCAGCGGCTCCATCATGGGCAACGGTGCCGCCTTTGCTGGCGGCGCTGCGGCCGGCGCTGCTGCTGGCACCATGCTGACCCGCAAGGCCTCGACCCGCAAGGATGGCCCCAACGCTCTTGACCTGACTCTGGCTGTGCCGAACAACAACCTGGGTGCCGTCCCGCCCAGCCCGGCTGGTACCGAGTACAGCATGCACTCGATCGCCTCGGGTGTGCCCGTGGATGCCTCGGCCAGCGGTGCTGCGATTGCTGCTGCCGGTGGTCCGGCCGTGTCTACTGTCCACCGTGTCCAACTTGACTTCAAGCCCACGCTCGAGGACGAACTGGAGCTGCGCGCCGGCCAGCTTGTTCGCCTTCTGCACGAGTACGACGATGGATGGGTAAGTTATTATTGTCTCTCGTCATTCAGATTTGATCTCGTTTTTACTAACAAAACCAGGCACTCTGCATTCGCCTCGACCGCTCTAAGCAGGGCGTTGTCCCGCGCACGTGTCTGTCTACGCGTCCTGTGAAGCCCCGCCCGCCCCAGAACGGTGCCCGCCCTGGCCCGCCCGTCAACCCCAGTGGCCGCCCCATGACTCCCCAGGGCGGTCCCGGTGGCCCTGGCCGTATGGGCCCCGGCCCCATGGGTGTGCCCACGTCCATGATGCCCGGTCAGGGCCGGCCACAGTCGCCCGCCACTAACCGCCCCAATACGCCACAAGGAGCTAGCGGCCCTGGCATGTCGCCGACGCAGATGCTCAACAACCAGATGCGCCCGCAGTCGCCCTATGGCGGTCCTCCCCGGTCTGCGTCGCCCGCCAACGCTGGTGCTCGCTCCATGAGCCCCGCCCCTGGTGCACCGGCTGAGCTTTCCGGTGCTCCTGCTGGCCCTGCTGGCGCTCCTCGGCCACAGAGCCCTGGCAACCCCGGCATGGGTGCCCGCAAAGTCACGCCACCAGGACCGAGCCCCATGGGTCCTCAGGGCCAGCAAATGCGTCCGACCAACTCGATTGGCCGCAAGCCCGTCCCCGGTCAAGCCTACTAAATTAAGCGTTGTTTTCCCTTGCTTTCTTTTCTCGGCGTGACTTGACTGGGCTCGGGCAGCTCGTTCTCTTTGGATTCTGTTTTTCTGGCACCTTAAAAAAACAGGAGCGACATTCTTTTGACTTGGCGGCGTTTCTACTGGCGGGTTCGAGGCAGTTGAGAATGTAAGAGAGGTGGTCCTGCCTAAGTAGTGCGGACTTGCTCTTCTTTTTCTCGGTTGTCTCCGGTTTACATTCTTGGCTGATGCCAATTTTTCTTCTTTTCGGTTTATGTGGGAGATGCTTTTTTCTTTACTCTTTTTATCATTCTTCATGTGTGGGACGAGGGTTTCAAGAGGGATGAGATACCATTTTTCTTCTTCTTCTCTCTTCTTCTTTTTTTTAACTTTTAACTTCTATTTGTACCATTTTTGACCATCTGGTATACCTTTTTTCTCTTTGTATCTTTCTACATTTCTTCTACCATACTTTTTCTTCTTTCTTCTACATTTTCAAGTCATTCATTAGCATAACATTTTTTTCACATTTTCATATTTTATTGCTTCGTCCGTTTTTTGCCGCATTGATGCTTTCTTGCCATTGACTTTCGTCGCCAGTTCTTGCACTGTTCTGTTCGTATTCGTCCAGTGTTGTGCTCTTGTTTGCGTATTACTGATCTGATTTGTATACCAAGGGTAAGCCGTATGGTACTTTGACTTTGCGTTGACTATTACTGCTGAGATATTCTCCTATTTTGTTGTTCTATTGCACTTTGCTCTTTGTTTGAAATATTTTTGATATCCCTCCACATGCAAAGTATGCGTTTGCATTTTAGCTCCATATTTATTGCGTTATGGTTTCTTGATTATTTTTGTTAGTTTTATTTCAATATTTGAATATTCTTCAATTATTTTCTTTTATCAAGTGACCATAATCCTGCAATTAATTGCAATTTTTTTCTGGTGTTTCTATTTTTTGTCAATAATTTTCTCGGTTTTTGGTCCTAATCTGAAATATTTCTTCGTTTCTATGTATTTGAAAACTAGTTTCATCCCGTTGATTTGAACTGTGACTAAGAAGAAATCGTCCGAAGATCAGTAGAAGCCTCATATTCCCATTAAAATTTGTAACAGTAGATAACGGACCATTAAAGATAGAAAGAGATGAAAAGACCATATATTAGACAAGAGAAAGAGAAGAGACGCCTGTTTGTAACCCGATGACTTTTTGTTTCAAACTTTTTTGTTTTGTTTCCCAAATACCCGCTATCATAGATTAAAGAATGAAAAAAAGAAGAAAAGAAAAATTAAAGAACATAAAAAGAAAGATGGCATCAAGAGTAAATATCATTAGACTGGCGGCTCCGTCACGGTCCAGCGCCGCTTGGAGCCTGCCATCTCGTGCGGAAGTTCGTCGCTGTTGCTGAGCGACACCACACGAGGGTTGGTCCACAGGCTGGGACTGCTCGGACTGGCAGCCCTGGCCGTAGTGGAGGTTGTAGAAGGAGTAGACGTGGTGGCCGAGGCTCGCTCGGCTGCACCGTTGGTGGACGCCGGAGTAGAGGTCGGGCCACGGGTGTCCAGCCGGGGCAGAGCGGCCGTCATGGAAGTGTAACCACTGCTCAGAACATCGCCGGTACTCTCACTGTGGTCGTCGTGATCACCATCGGCTGAGTGGGCAATCGAAAGTGAGGAGGGGTAAATCGGGTTGGACGTGCCACGGATCGATGGCGCCTTCTTCTTCTTCTCCTCCGGCTGCGGCGGGGACTTTGGACTCTCTGGGCCGAAGCTGAGCAGAATCTCCATATCGTCGTCGTCCTTGGAGTCGCCTTCGTCGGTGAGCGCAAAGTTGTCTTCGTCGGGGTCCTTGGAGCTGACGGGCGACCAGAGGCCAATCGATCCTGGGCGCGAGTGGCCAATACGGCTGGTGGAAATCGACGGAGGCGAGAACGTCAAAACGCCGCTGCCGATCGTGATACCGGAGCCACGACCATTCGTGCTACCGCCAGTATTCTTCGTGACGAGAGGCGGCCGCGATGAAGCACCGGACGGACGACGGGTCACAAGACCAGCGCCACCATGGAATGAACCTGCAGACGAGCTCCGCTGTCCAACCGCACCGCTTTCGAAGAGATTGAAGTTGCCTGGCGTGCCTGACAAGGAGTTGGAGTGACGACCACGCGTTCCGCCCATCACAGAAGCCATGCTACCGCGTGGTGTAGTGGGCGTAGTAGGTATAGACCGAAGGTGGTCCGAGTTGGCCAGTAACTTCATCTCATAGTACTTGTTGAGTGGGACAATACCGCCCGGGTGGCCACTGTGGACGGCCCCCGACCACTTTGACGTATGCGAGTGAGAATCTTCGTCGTCAGACATGCAGGACAGAGAATCCATAAACGGCCGTCTCACGGCAACCGACAGCGAGGCTAAGCCGACATCCATGAGGACGGGCTGTTGTGTAATAGCGCCAATAAGCGCATTGCAACCGGCGCCGTGCGAGACAAGGACCACGACTGTCTCTTCGATGCAGTCATCGTCGGCGGTCTCGCTGTCACTCTCATCGTCGTCGATGGCGCACTCCTCGTCATTGATGTTGCTCGCGCTGGAGTTGGTTTTCGAATGACCGGTCTTGAACTGCACGGTCTTTGTGACCATCTCTGCGGGCGCTTCACTTGTCGTGTACCAATCAACGAGCTTTTGCAGGCCCTTCCGGAACCGACGGTGCATGGACGTCCATTCTTCACCAAATTCGCCACCATCACCCCAGTCGTAAGGCGCCCGCATAGAGTCCCACTGGTAGTCGAGATCGACGCAGGCGTCCCGCGCATGCGCTACGTAGCCCGTGGGTGCTGGTGCTCGGGACGAAATGGCGAACTGGGGTACTGGCGCTACATATCCGACGAGATTTGGAGCATGCATGCCGGAACTGCCCGCAGTATCCCAGCGTGGGCTCAGAACGCTGCCGTTGCTGCTCATGGGCCTGCCGTCTGGACCATTGTTGCTGCCAAACAGTCCAGGGGACATGACGGGAGGAATATGCTGCGAGCCAGACTTCGGCAGCTCTTCTTCTTCGGATGGGCGGGAAGACCATGTGTTGGAGCGAGATGCGCCCCAGAGGTGGCTGGCCGAGTGGGAGTGAGCATGGGCATGCGCCGTCTGGTGGTTCGTCGTATGGACGAAGCTGGAGTAGTCCTCCCGCCGAAGAAGCTCAGCCTTTGCGCTGGCAATCATCAGCACGGAGCTGGGAGGTGGTGTAATGAGTTCGAAGTAGCCTGGTGACAGCCACTCGCCAAGGAAGGCATCGAGGCGCATTACAGACTTGTTGAGTTTTGGAGTCGCAGGTTTTGGGGATGGGGTGGGATCCGCACGGGGAGCACTGGTGACTGTTGGCGTGGAGGATCCATTTTGTGCTGGTGTCCGCACACGTAGTGGAGGAAGAGGTTCAAAGGTTCGGGGATGTTCGAGAGGGAGAGAGTCCGAGGCGATTCCGGAGCTGATTGCAATAGACGTCTGGATGCATCGGAGGAACGGCGAGCTGTGTATAACGATCTTGTACTTCCGCTTTTTCGGTGCAGGCTTCCCATCGGCAGTATCTGCAGCTGGTGAGGATTCAGGAGGTGTACTTTCGCGCAGGATGTCGGCGATGCGTTGCCCAATAGCACGGCACTGAGACCAGCCGCCGTACGTCAGCGGGGGGTCGTACGGCGTTGGCGACGACAGGTGCCACAGCTTGTCAGCAGCATCGAGGCGGTTTCCATGTCTGCGAGGGGCATGTGAGCGAGCGGTTATATAAACAAAGGGGGAAAAGGAGGGGTTAAAGACGGCACAATAGGTCCTCATAGCTTACGAACCTGACAATAAAAATGTATGCTGGCGGACGCCCCATGGCGACCGAGCCCACGGTGGGAGAGCAGGCAGTAGCAGAGAGGCGGCTGGTTGAAATTGATTCGGGCAAGTCGGATCCGGTGCGATGCAAGTCTAGGTACTGCTTTCAAGACTGAAACGAACCTGTTAGGACCGAGCTGTTTGTATAGAGCAGGATGAAAGCAAGAGAAGAAATATTGGCGGTTTGGACGGGAGAAATAGAACCAAGTTCAGAGCTGGACAGATCAAATCGAGAGGCAGCAGGCAGGCAAGCAAGCTTGGACCAGCTGATGGAATGACAGCTCTGAAAGTGGCGTGGCAGTCGGGAGAGGTATATGTAGGCGAGGGGCGCAAAAGGCAAGGACATGCGAATTTGTTGAGTGTTGGGACAGACGAGAGAGGAGGAATCGACAAAGAAAAGATGATATAGATTGAATAGGACAGGTTGATGCCCGTCGAGATCTCAGGGTTTTGTTTCGTACCTTGTCAAGACATCTGTTTCAACGCCACGGTCGCACAAGACAGATGCACTGTTGCAGATGTTGATGCTGCGAGGGCAAGCGACGACGGCAGCGTATTCGACAGAGGAAAAGGGGTGGGCGAGCAAGGATGTTTGCTGCCCAGGTCGTAGAGAGTAGTCGTCGTTGAAGAAGAAGAGAAGAATGCGAATTTTTGAAAAGAGGCGAACTTTACAAAAAAATAGGTCGTGGAAGGAATAAGCTCGCTCTTGCCTTTTTGCTCAGAGCAGACAAAGAAAGAGCGATCGGCGTGCCAAAGGTGGGTGAAACGGGCGGAAAGGCGGCGGCTTGGCTGCCCGGTGGCCGTCGGGACCTGGGATGACGCTGGCGCTGTATTGTGGTGAAAGTGGGATGAAATGCAACATGCAGGATTGTGAGGAGAAGCTCGATGATATTTGGGCGAAGGAAAAGAAAAAGAATGAGGGACGGCTTAGAATATGCAAAGTACACTGTACAGAGGCGACTCCAGCGATGACGATTTCTTTGAGCAATTTTCCACTTCGTCACATGTGACAATAATAGGCTTGGGAGGGCGCGAGCGCAAGTCGCAGAAGGCGGCAGGAGCAATGCGCTGCAGCGAGCGAGAGGGGAAGGAACGGCCTGGGTCTAACCAAATGCACTGTCTTGCCTCGTCTCTGGCCGCCGCGTTGGCTCTGGGACGCCCGTTGAGCAGTTGCGCTGTCTTACTGGCTGCTTGGGGCCTGGCGTGAAGGTTCTTTCCTTTTGTTCTACTTGTTCGCTTTAAATATCTGTACTAAAAAACTTTCTTTCATCTGCAGGCAAGTCACTCGCTCTTTCTTTTCAAGTCACTCGTACAGGAAAACTTTGACTCCCGCTCTTGCCTCCCTGTCTTTCCTCTTTCCTTTTCAAAACGGCAAATGGCATGTCTAGGCAGGCACGACCTGCAGACCCCGCAGTTGCATTGCTTGCTGATTTTCTGCTAAGCTATGCTGGTTTACTCGGAGATGTGAGCTTGACTTTGCTGTGTTTGAAAGATGGGGAAAAGGCAAATGAATCGAATTGCTGGTGACGGCTGACCCCTTGCGGCTTAAGTCCATACTCCGCTGTTTAGACCATGTAACCGCCGTAGCCCGAGGCGCCCGCAGAGGAGGGGAAGAGCCGTCACCGGCGCTATTCTGCAGGCTTTTGAGTCACTTGGGCATTATGGCTCGCTCGTTCCTTCCCAGAAACAAACATCGAGAACGGAGCAAATACACAAGAAACAAGCCGCTAGAACCGTCGCACCTGCAAGATTCTGCGCATTGTGCTGCTCGTGGCTTCCTGGCATTGGAGAAATCCACTTTTAATGCCACTGTAGGGAAGTCGCGCTCGAGCTCCGCCAGTGGGGGTCGCTAGGCTTGGGCGCGTCGGATTTAGAGTATTATGTAAGGCGAGGAAAAGGTACATTGCATTTGTACCTTTGGCCCCTGGAAATAGCCAGCGTGTGTCTCATGCTTTGAAATCCAATATCGACGCCCTGTTGTAGACATCAATTCCACCAACACCGCCAGCACAGCGGAAAGTGTGCCATCGACGACGCGACACCTCCTGTCTCCTTCTTCGAACACACGCTCTTTTAACGGCTTCTCTTTCCACTACCGATTGGCACGTCTCACACCGACTTCCATCACCAATACCGGCAGCCCCTATCACAATGAAGCTCTCAAGCTGGCTGTCGGCCGTGCCGGCACTGCTGGCCGCCTTTGCAGCATCACCTGTTGCAGCCGAGCACACCAGCAACTGGGCAGTTCTTGTGTGCACGTCGCGATTCTGGTTCAACTACCGCCACCTGGCCAATGTGCTCTCCGTCTACCGCACCGTCAAGCGGCTGGGCATCCCCGACTCGCAGATCATCCTGATGCTTCCCGACGACATGGCCTGCAACCCGCGCAACGCGTTCCCGGGCACCGTCTACTCCAACGCTGACCGTGCTGTCGACCTGTACGGTGACAACATTGAGGTCGACTACCGTGGCTACGAAGTCACCGTCCAAAACTTTATCCGCCTCCTGACCGACCGCGTCGGCGACGAAATGCCCCGCAGCAAGCGCCTCCTAACCGACGACCGCAGCAACGTGCTGGTGTACATGACGGGCCACGGCGGCAACGAGTTCCTCAAGTTCCAGGACGCCGAGGAGATTGGCGCGCTTGATCTGGCAGATGCTTTCGAGCAGATGTGGGAGAAGAAGCGCTACCACGAGATCCTGTTCATGATCGACACGTGCCAGGCCAACACCATGTACAGCCGTTTGTACTCGCCCAACATTATCGCTACCGGCTCCTCCGAACTCGACCAGTCCTCCTACTCGCACCACGCCGACAACGACGTTGGTGTCGCCGTCATCGACCGCTACACATACTACAACCTCGAGTTCCTCGAAAACGAGGTGCGCGACCTCGGCAGCAAGAAGACCGTAGGCGACCTGTTCGACTCGTACGACTACGAGAAGATCCACTCGCACGCGGGTGTTCGCTACGACCTGTTCCGCGGCGGCGCTCCCGAGGCCCGCAGCCGGCTTGTCACCGATTTCTTTGGCAACGTTCAGAACGTCGAGGTGGACGGTGGTGTTGCAGGCAGCGGCAGCGACGGCCGCAACTCAACGCTCGATGAGGACCTGCTGGCACTGAGCAAGACGATTGCCGAGCTGCACAAGCGCGCCAAGGAGCAGGAGAGCGAGGAGGAGGCCGCTGCGGCCAAGGCTGCGACTGCGAACGCGTCGTCAGCGAAGCAGCAGGCTGCCGGTCGCGGCCCGATTGTCAACCACAAGATCCAGTCGGCCAAGCCGCTGACGGACGACAACTGGTGGACCAAGAAGGTTGTTGGTGCGACGACACTGGCAGGCTGCGCTCTCCTCTGGGGCTTGAGCTCATACCTCGAGTCATGATCTTGTTACTTCCCGCCTTTTCTCTTCTTGACACTGTACTTTACTTCTGTGACGACTCTTCTTTTCCTTTGCACTTCTTCTTGTATAAAGCCACATTTTTGGAGCGGTTTCTATTTCCTTTGTTTTACTTTATGATTTAGTCTTCTTAACTGGCGCAAATGTACCTTTTTTCTTGATATAGCGAACTAGAATAAATACTAAGAGGCTGGTGGGATTCCATCTATGGCTTCTTATACCTTCTAACTGCACAATGAACTGTATTTGAGATGAGGGCTACCGGATACTCTTTCCACTGGCATTATGCCATTCAAGTAAAGGAAGGTGCTGTTGGTCCGTTGCTGAACAGCATCGCGCCTTCTAGTCTGGTGTGGTCTCTGTTGATAGTATTTTGCTAACAACGAATGTGCCCCACTTTATTTCAACCTCACTCAACCTCAAAACTTACAACACAGACTTGCTCCTTGCACGTCCTACACCAACAAGCAGGGTTATCGCACGCCATTGCATGCATACTCCTTACTTTATATGATATATTTTGGGAGACATCTCTATTCACACTCGAGATGGAGCCTCTGACCCAGGAGGCTGGTTCCTCGACGACGGTAAGCATTGGCAACTTGTGTCTCCCTTCAGTCTATTACGCATTTGTACTGACGTCCCTTGTCTCTTCGCTCTTCAGGCTCGCCCTCGTCCCTTGGAGCTTGGGCCGATTGACCTGGACGCAGCTCCATTCCCGACATGCGCACTGGAGTGGTCGGCAGACGGCGACCTCGCCGCTGCGACGGCTGATTCCGTGCACATCCTTTCGCCACAGTTCTTGACCGCAGGCGGCAAGCGGATGCCAATTTTTGACGGCCCGGCTTTCAACGCAGTCGATTTTCAAGGGGAAGCCTCAGAAGGGCAGGGCAGCAGCAGCCAATTCTCAACAGAGACAGCATCACGCAAGCAGTTTGGTGGCGTTGCCCGGATCCCAATTGGATACCCGCGGCTGGACCATCGCATCAACGCGCCGCTATACAACGAATGGGCTAACAACAACGTCGACAATGGCGAGGGCGTTTGGCAAGGGGAAGACGCAAGGATTGGTGCCGGGACTGGCCCACTTACTGGCTCGGGAAGCACAATGAACTCGGTGGTCAGCATCGCGTGGTCTCCGAGCGGCGTTGGCCGCAACCGGCGATGTGTTTTGGGCGTGCTGACCGCGTCCGGCATGCTGATCATCTACGGCGAGCCTCTCGACGGCGGTGAGACGGACAAATCGTCAGATGGGCAGAAGATATCAGCAGGCCGCAACGGCTACGATGTATCCAGATGGGAGGTACTGTGGGTCGTGGGCGAACGATTGGCGGTCCCTCCTCGAAACAAGACTGGAGAATGCATCAGGGCATTTGCATGGACCAACGCATGCGATGAGATTATCGGCGATCGCATCCCCCGCCCCGACCGAGCGAAACGATCAAATACCAAAGCATTTTTGGTGTACCAGACGGACAAGCGGCACCTTGTCGTCCTCAGTGTCGGACATGCATACCATCGCAATGGCACCGAGGCATGGAGTGTCACAGAGATTGCACGAGTAAAATCGGCGGTTGGTGCTCATGAGATGAGATCAAAGAACGATGTCAGGCTTGACCCCTTCTATGTGCCCTCTGCAACATCATCCGGCCTGCGGTGCAGCCCCTGGATGGTCGAAAAGGTGCCGGTGGGACGGAAAAAGAAGCCAGAAACGATCCTGACTTGCATTGTCGGATTCGTTGTGGGACACTACGTTGGATTTCGACGCCTAACGGTTATGATGCGCCCAAATGCCTACGATGAGAAGGAAACCTATTTCTTTGATGAAGAAGACACGGCCGGATTTTGCATCCCAACAAGCTCAAACTCAATACTCCGTTTTGAAGACGGCCTTTGGCGGCAGCCGGACGATATGCAACATGGCATCCCTAAGAAGACATGCCTCTGCAGAGTCGTTATTGCAACGCCAATGAACATCAAAGACTTCGAATTTACGTTCAAAACATACGACCCGAACCTTCCCCTTGACTCCTCCGCGCCAAGTGAACATGCTTGCTTCGCCAAAGAATGTTCGGCAGATCCGAAAGAAATGGAGTCATGGAGTGGAAATCCGATCTCTGGTAAGTGCTGTTGTCTTTTGCGGCGACGTAAAACCCACCTCTCTTTCTTTGACTACAATGCTGATTTGATGCTTTCCACTTTTATCCAGGCCTCGTCGTGCATCCAGCGGACGCACGCAACTTCAATGCAAAGCCACTTTATACCTATGTTCGCGGCCGTGTTGGCAACAGCCAAAGTGGCTGGTATACAACAAACCTCCATCTCAATGCTCATGAGCGTCCCGAGTGGGCCGACGCCCTAGAAGACAGAACATCAGTCTTCGAAGCGGAAGGTGACGACGGCATTCCGCTATATTATAGAACGTCGAGACCAGACCCACGAAACAAGACGCGAAAGTGTATCTGGGGATTGGCACAGGCTCCCGGGGGTCTCCCTGGAGCCGGAGGAATTACGGCTGTTCTTGTCTCGGAGCATTCTGCTGCAGATACTAGGAGGGCAAAGGGCGTCTGTCGAATCTTATTTGGTGTCCAGAAGAAGCGGCCGATCCCATCCGTTATATTCGCACCCAAGGAGTACGAAACTGCCCCCACAACCACCGAAGCCGCCATGTGGACGTACATGTATGGCGGCGGGCCAGCAGTCATCTCGAAGACGGCAGCATCAGCGACCACCATAGAAGGTTCTGCACAGCCCAGCCTTGATACGCAAATATGCAGCATCTGTGAGAAACGGATCGTGCATCGGCAAGAATCCTCTGAATGCCTCAACGGGCACACTTTCGACAGGTGTATGGGCACCGGTCTGGCCATTCAAGAGCCGGGTGTGTCGCGGGTGTGTGGCGTATGCGGCCGCAAGACGTTGCACCCCAGCGCCGTGGAAAACATGTTGAAGCTGTCGGGGTCGGCCGATACCGATTGGAAGCAGTTGTATGAAAAGTTGAGGGACAGGGTGTGTGGCTATTGCGGCGGAAAGTTTTTTGGCCGCTAAAGACAATGCACTTGTGCGCGTTCTTGGGGTCTGGGTTTATTATATCCTGTATTCTGGTTCCTCTTTCTGTATTTTATACTCGGTAATGACATGGGGAAACGGCATAGCTCTAAGGTAGTGGGGGAAGGGCCCCTTCTTTAATGTTCTATGTACAAATAGACGCCCTGTTTCCCAGTTTGAACTGTAGAGAAAGCAGACGATTAAAAAGAAACCAGCATAAAATACAACAAAAATCAAAACCTCTAGGCAAACCAGAAAATTGTGTGGGAAACATGACAATGAAAAATAAAAAGAACCGCTCTTTTTGTGTAACCAGCCTCTATGGCTTCTAATCAACCCTCCTTCTCTTCTTTCTTGGGGGTTTAGTTGAACATCTTGTTCATGGCCTGGTGAGCCAGCTCGACACCCAGGAAGGTGGCGGCGTTGGCAGGCACGGCACGCGCCAGCGCAGGGCCGATACCAGGGAAGAATGCCTTGAAACCGCCCTTGCCGTACAGGTCGCGAACGACAGTGCCGATCGTCATGCCAGGCTCAGAGCTCGTCTGCAGACGGCTCTTGACGGTATCGACGGGGAAAACGGGGATCCACATGGCCACACCGGCACCAGCACCAGCGACGGTAATAGCAGTCAGACTGAGCTGGCCGTTGGGCTTGCCGGTCGCGGGGTCCTTGGGCGTCAGGGCCTGCTTGATGTACTCGTAGGCGGCAAAGTAAGCGGCGGAACCGGGACCGTCACGGGCGAGAGTGGCGACGCTGCCGCGGAAGACGGAGCGGACACCGCCCTGCTTGTACAGATCGCGGACGACATCGAGGGCACCGTTGTACTTGGGCTTTTCGCCGGGCGCCAGCGTCTTCTGGCCCTGGACCTGGAGGATGACCTTGACGCGCTCAAAGGGGGCGGTGATGGCAGTCATGGGAACGGCAGAGAGGAAACCGGCGGCGGAGATCTGGCCAATGGTGAGGGAGCCATCGGGGTTGGGCGTGGAGAAGTTGCGGACGAGCTGCTTGCCGACATCGTAACCCCAGAAAGAGACGGCGACTACGGGGGTGGTTAGTTAAACTGAATTGCTCCGAGAAAAAGCGAGCGCAGCGAGGACAATCAAAACTTACACATGGGCGTCACACCAATTAGCGGTGCAGTGACACCAGCGTACATGCCGCGACGCAGGCCGTCCTTAGCGACGGTCTTGCGCACAACGTCAATGGCGGACGAGTACACGCCCTTCTCGGCGGTCTGGAGGCGGACCTTGACCAGATCAAAGGGGTGGCCGACCAGGACGGCGCAGATACCACCGAAACCACCAGCGGCGAACGAGCGCGCCTGGGCGGCCAAGCTCGAGGTCGCAGCCTGCGGCGACGGCAGGCTCACCTTCTCGTCGGCCTTCTTGGCCAGCTCGGCGGCATCGGCCTTGAGCTCCTTGATCTCGGCCTTGGCGGCCTCGACGATCTTGGAAGTTGTCGTTGCGGGCGCTGCTGGTGCGGGCGTGGGCGGTGCGGGTGCTGCTGGGGGCTCGGCGGGTGCGACCGGGACAGGCGCTGGTGCGCCGCTCTCGGATGTGGACATGTTGCTGGTGTGAGAGGAGGAAGAGGAAGAAGAGGAGACGAAAAGTGTTGGAGAGAGAGAGAGAGAGAGAAAAGACGTGCGCTTTCAAAAATGCGTCAATTGAGCTGTCGAGAAGGAAAGACGTTAGAAATTTCAAGGTTCAGACGAGGAAGCGACGACTGTTCTGACGGTGGTTGGCACTTTCACGTGTCTGAAAACCAAAAAAAAAAAGGAACCAAAAAGGCAGGCCAAAAATTTAGACGGGTACAAAAGGGTGCGAGGGGCAGCTTTCTTGTAGGTTGCTCTCGCAAGCGCCCTAAAAAAGAGACAGACCAGGGGCAAATCGAAAAAATACAAGGCAGAGACAATTGGAACGGCAATGACTGGCCCACCAAGCGAATGCGCCCGCCGCCAAAACCGAAGTAAAGACGTCAGAGCTTGCCTCGCTGGCCCGAGCCTAAGCACTGTCCGGGGAGAGGAATGGAAGGAGCAATTGACACCCTCGCGACAAGAACTGGAGGGAAAGAGCAAAAGAGGCAACCGCAACGGGAAGGAACAAGCAATGCAGCAGGCAATACTCTGCACTCCTGGAACAGCAACACATGCGCAAAAACACACCTTCTCGTCTATTGTATTGCCCGAAAGAATGTCGTCCGAGTTTGTGTCGTGTTTGTTCGTCGTCGTACAGGCCGTGCGTTGTTTTTATTCGCTCCGCTTGTCCGTTGGTTGCCGTTTGCGCGCGTGGTGAACGTGGGGTTGACAGAAACGTGGGAGGGAAAGAGCTGCCGTCTGGTGTTGTAGGGAAGGAGAAAAATTATCGTGAAAAATAAAAATAAATATATAAGGAAGGAAACAGAGCTTCTCTTACGAGCTTCGCAAACCGGGCACCGATTTGTATTTGTATTTTCACTTCGCGATTCGTCGCTTCCGTTTCTCCCCAAGCTCCTGTATTTTTTTTTACATCGCTTCAGTGTGATTCTTCGTGTAAATGCGCTCCAGTATGGTGACCACTTTTTTTTTGTGCCTCGGTCGTTCGGCTTATTTCGCTCCCCAGAAAAAAATATCAATAGCGCGTCCAAACAAGCCAATTGCCCCTCCAAAACTGCATTCCCATCGCTCCTTCCCCAAACCCCACGTATTACCCGCGCCGACCGCCACCGCACACACGCTCGTTCGGCCTCCAAATTTTGCGGGGCAGTATTTCCCGTTTTCCTTGTTCGCAGCGATTTAACAACGATTCAACCACTACTGGGAACACCACGAGACGTGAAAAGAATGTTGCGATAAAAGGCAAACGCCTTACCGGGGCTCTTCAACATGATTGTCCACTAACATGTTACACCTCGCCGGGCGCTATTTCCATCCCAGCGCGTCGGCTCACTGAACGGAGTTTTAAAGTTGGCACACGACCATCCACCACCGAAGTTAAAAAAAAAAAAAGAAACAGAGCTACCTCACTTACATAGCCGTGCCTCGGCAGAGCGGATACGGGCTAGAACAGGAACACTTTAACACTGGTTTCCAGGAACGAGAAAGGAAAACGCCGCAAATCATAAGTAATTAACATTAACATTAACGGCCCGGCCGGGTAGTAAAATCTACGGGAGACCGCGAACCCTGACGGCTGGTTCTGTCATTCACATCGGACGATTTCCGATTTTCCATTTTTCATTTCTCTATTTTAGAGGCCGGGCGGACAGGCGGAGAGAGAGAAGGCTGCACAAGACCCGATCTGGGCTGCAAATGCAAGATGGTGTTTGACGGGGGGATGGGGGGCTACACTGCCTGCCCATACTGCATGCAGTTTGCAGTTCTTGGCCGGATAGAAAAAGTGTGTGACAGGCGAGACACAGTTCGCACCAATGGCCAGTTGTGGCCAAGGTCGCATCGCATATATACAGACAGGATCGTGAAATATATTGAAAGATATTGGGCACACGCTCTCTGGCTAAAATGAGGGCCAAGACAGCATGCTCACACAAAACACGGCAGATTCACAAGAAGGCAAGAAAAAGGCAACGCGAGCCGTATACATGCGCTACATTATGGATACAGATCAAAGTACAAGTACAGCCGACATTCCCTGATGCGGCCGGAAATCAGGACCCCAGAAAAATAAGACGCCATTCGCATGCAAACCCAGCAATACAACTCAACATAAAATCAAAATCAAAACGTCAACGCTCAGCACTCCTCGACCTCAAAAGTTGATGCTGGGTTTGGCTGCGTGGCCCATGGCAATCGACGCCCGGTTCGAGCCGCACCAGCAGTTGGCATCGCCGTCCCGCTCGACCTGCACCACGACATCGATGCCCTTCTCCAGCATGTAGCTGCGCACGCGGTCGCGCACGTCCTCCATATCAGCACCGCGCGCGGCCACCACATGCATCACACCGAGCAGCTTGTCCTCGGTGCCCGAGCGGTCGTCGATCCAGAACTTGGGCGCCGAGTAGCTGGCGACGCCGCGCAGACCGGGGACACCAGCCAGAGTCTCGCGGAGCGTGTACTCGACAGCGTCGGGGATGGTCAGCAGCAGACGACGAGCGGACGACGTGACGAGAGGCACGGCTGAGCCGAGAATCAGGACGGCGATGAGGAACGAGGCGAGCGGGTCCCAGCCGGACCACGACCAAAAGTGCGTCAGGACCGTGGACACAATGACAGCGGCGCTGCCGAGCGTGTCTGCCAGCACATGCAGGTAGATGCCATACATGTTTTCGTTGTCGTGGCTGTGACCATGGCCATGACCGTGGCCGTGGCTATGATCGTGTCCATGACTGTGGCCGTGGTCGTGCGAATGGGAGTGGGCGTGCGAGTGCGAGTGGCTGTGTCCGTGATCATGGCCAGCATGATCGTGTCCCGAGCAGTCGTTCTTCTTCGTCAGGCTCGAAAAGTCGTCGGCGTGCTCGCCGTGGCTGTGGCTGTGGCCGTGGCCATGGTGGTGGTGGTGGCCAAAGGACATCATGCCGACGAGGTTGACCAGCAGACCGAGCGTGCTGACAACAAATAGTTCCATCAACCGTGTTGTTTCCCGTCCGCCCATGAGCCGCTCGACGGCCTCGACCATAATCTCGACGCTAATAAGGCTGGAGGAAGGAAATCGTTAGTTTCCAGTTTCGTTTGACGTTCCCACACAAGTCCACTTACATCAAGAAGATGCCGTTGGCGAAACCACTCAGGGTCTCTATCTTGCCAAAACCATAGGGGAAACGCTCGCTTGGTGGCCACTTGCTAGCGACTGCCGCGAACAAACCGACTGCCAACGCCACGCAGTCAAAGAACATATGGATACTGTCGCTCAGAAGGCCGAGGGAGTCGGTGAGGTAGCCGTAGAACGCCTGGACGATCATGAAGGCGAAGTTGAGTCTGTGAAGGAGGGGTTAGTGGACGGATAAGCGAAAAATGCTGGGATAGAGGGAGAACGAACGTCATAAAGTAAAAGATGCGCCGCGAGTCCTTCTCTTTCATGACGGCGTGCACCACTGGGTAGTGCGCTGTATATTGCATGGCAAACTCGGTGAACCGAGAGAGCGAGCCCGGCGCCGCGACCTGGTCAAAGGCAACGGAAGATGTCTCGGGAGCGGTATAGGAGGACTTGTCGAATGTGGATCGGGTTGGTGTGTATGAACCAGAACCGGCTGGTAGAGATTGGGAGGCATGGTTGTGGTTGTGGGAATGGGAGTGGTCATGGTCGTGATCATGATCGTGGCCGTGGCCATGAGAATGAGAGTCGGTGTGGCTATGGCCGTGGTCATGGCTGTCATAGTGGGAGTGCGACAGGGCCTGAGTCTGGTTCTGGTCGAAGCTCATGCCGTTGCCATTGCCGCCGCGCAACGAGACGCCGGAGCTGTTGCTGATCCTCCGGTGCGACCGAGAGTAGCTGCCGCCGAGATGGCTCACGGATGATGTTGGCGGTGAGCGCCCGAGGGCCAGCGGTGACGGCGAGTGCGTCTGTGAGGAGTGGGAGTGGTTGTGTGAGTGGCCATGGTGGGAATGGCCGTGAGAATGCGAATGCGAGTGCTGCATGAAGCCCGGCAGGTGGCTCTTTGGCGGAGATATTGAAGCCCCGGGCAGGGAGTATGGGGATGCCATGGGCGCAAAGGGAGGTCCGGAGGCGAGGGGAGAAACGTGGGACTCCTTAACGCACTCCTCTGCAAGGGCGGTGAGATGTTGTGGTCGCCGTTCGAGGCCAATTCAATATATCCAAGGGATGCCCCCCAAAAAACCAAAGAAAGCGAGGTTGAAGGAAAAGAGAAACAACGTCTCGAAGGGGCCTTTTTGTTTCTGTTTTTGTTGACTTTCGTTGCGATGGACCAAAGAGGTATCGTATCGGAAGGGAGAGAGGGGAATCGGGAGATTAGGGAGTGACGACGCGGAAGAGGAGGAGATTTGCAGTCGATCGAGCTGAGCAGAGGGATAAGACGGATCGAGAAAAATCGGACGAAAAGTTGATGCGAAAAAGATATGCTTCTCGAGGCCCCGATGGCAGAAAAGGGAAATTGAATACGAAGCCAAGTTGATTGAATCCAAACAAAGCAAGAGCTCCTCTGGCAACGGTCAGATGCACTGAGACGACGTTCGGCCTTTCCCTTGTTTGCTCGTGTTTTCTCCTCTCTCGCGCGCTCTTGCCCTTTGCGTTGCATGGCGCCCCCTGTTGGAAGTGGATCCCGGTCTTGTCTTCTTTGGGTCTCGGGTGCACTTGGCGCCAAAGTTGCCTTTCCAGGTGCGCCAAAGTTTCCTTTTACAGCGAACTGGAAAACAGCTATCAGTGGACTGCATGACGTTGGTCTGCGGCCTGTGATTGGTCTCCCGTTGTCCTGCACCAAAAGGGGGCCGATCGCTGCGAGATGGGAGAGGCCGTCGTCGTGGACTGTGGGCTTCACACCCTCACGGCCTGAAAACAAAAAATACAGCGTAGTTTCCTTCCCGGGTGTGGCCTCTCCCAGCCGCGCATTAATTGCATTCTTGCATTCCAGAGAGCTCCATATTGGGGTCGTCTTACAGCGGGCCTGAAAACGGCCCTGAAAAACGGTCCATGGGCCTTGCAGCATGCCATTCAGGCACTGATCAGCGGGCCAGCCGCGAAATCCCACCTAGATCGTCATAATAGGCCGTCATGGGCCACCTGTTCTGACAGCTCCAACGACCGCATCTAGGAACAAAAGCTGTCAACTATCAACGGCGCGACAACAAAACAACGCGGGGCGCACGTCGTATCTGCGTCAACGCCAACGCCAAACTTGAACGGTTTCCTACCCCTGGACTTTGTCTGAACGACACGTCATCCCATTTTCAACACGACGACATCTATGGCACGCGACTGAGCTTCAAAGCTTAGCTGTAACACAATCAGATTCAACCCAAAGTGTTTACCCCAACAGAAGACACAATGGCTCTCGGATTCTCGCTAATAGGCGTCACCCTGCTAGCAGTCACAGTCGTGACGTTCGTCGCCTGGCCACGACGATACCGCGGACGCACGCCCACAGTCCAAGTTCTTGTTCTCGGCGATGTCGGCCGCAGTCCGCGGATGCAATATCATGCGCTCAGCATTGCTCAACGAGGCCACGTGCAGCTTATTGGCTACTATGGTGAGTTGAGCCGTGTGGCGACAGACCTGTTGTTTGAAAACAGCTAACATGTCCAGAATCCGACCTCTTGGAGGAACTCGACCAGCATCCTCGCTTGACCAAAGTACCCCTCTCTCCAGCACCAGCCTTCGTTCGACGACTCCCCTTCATTATCGGCGGCCCTCTCAAGGTTGTCTGGCAGGTTCTGAACCTCCTGATCACCCTCACATATATCACGCGCCCAGCCCGTTGGCTGCTGGTCCAGAACCCTCCATCGATTCCAACACTCGCCGTTGCTGCTGTCGTTTCTGCTCTCCGTGGCACGCGTTTGCTTATTGACTGGCATAATTATGGCTGGAGCATCTTGGCCGGCACGCGGGGCCCGAGTCACCCCTTTGTCGGTGTGGCCAAGTCTTACGAGGCCATCTTTGGCCGTCTTGGCGACGCTCATCTGGCTGTGACGGCCGCCATGGCTGCACAGATGCGGAAAGCGCCCTACAACCTCCCGCCAGCAGTCAAGCTGGCTGTTCTGCACGACCGCCCTGCCGAGCTCTTCCAGCCTGTCGCTTCTTTCCCACCATCAAACCGTCCACAAGAGGTCGGCCGTATTCTCGCCGAGGCCAACGACGTTGTCGTGCGCCGGCTGCTCGCAAACAAAAACACCAAAATGCTTGTCAGCAGCACATCGTGGACGCCCGATGAAGACTTCCAGCTGCTGCTCGATGCCCTGGTGCAGTACGTCAAGGATGTACCGTCTGAGTCTGCCGGCGGTAGCCGCCCACCGATTCTCGCTGTCATCACTGGCAAGGGCCCGCAAAAGGCCATGTACGAGCAAAAGCTGGCAAAACTCGCTGTTGAGGGCTGCCTGCCGCCTGATCAAATTGCCGTGCGCACGGCATTCTTGCCCATGAAGGACTACGCAACACTCCTGTCTTTGGCAGATCTGGGTGTCTGTCTGCACATGTCCAGCTCGGGCGTTGACCTGCCCATGAAGGTGGTGGACATGTTCGGTGCTGGCTTGCCTGTGGCTGCCTACTCCGACTACGAGAGCTTTGATGAGCTGGTGCGGGACGGCGAGAATGGCCGTGGATTTACGACATCGAGCGAGCTTGCGGCCCTCTTTGCCGGGCTTCTTGATGCACAAGCCGCAAAGGGCAAGACCGTAGAGCTAGACATCCTTCGGCAAGGAGCTCGGAAGGAGAGTACTTTACGTTGGCCGGAAGAGTGGGATCGTGTTGTTGCGCCAATCCTGGAACTACCAGCGCTGGCTACGTCGAAGAAGGAGAAATGAGGAGGTGTACGAAGTCATTGTGTTTATTATGAGATACCAAATGCAAGCGCTATGAAAAGGGCAAATAAAAATCGAAAAGAGTACAAAGCATCAAAGTGAATGTTCCCCAGTAATCAGAAGAAAAAAAAATGCAAATCCGATGCTCCAATGCGCCATCGTCCCTCTGTTATGCGTGATAGTAACTCCATCTCCGTCTCAATCGGCTCTGTGGACGGCGTCCTATTATTCCTCGCCCGTGTGGCCTGGACCGGGCTGTTGCTGGAAAAGCTGGTACCAGAGGTCCATCGCCTCGTTCGCCACGGCTTCCAGGTCGTCCTCCACGGTCTCGCTTCCAGAAATAGTGCCAGTCTCCGTCTCGGCCTCGTGCTACTCTTCACCGAGACTCTCGCGGACACACTTCCGTACCCGCTTCCGGAAATCCTTGTGCAACCCGGCCTGCTCCTCGCGCCACAGGCGGGCTGCCTCGATGTCGGCCGGGCTCTCGTCGTTGGGGCTCGAGAACAGGCTGATGACGCTCAGCAGGATCGTCTCGGGCGTCTGGACGGGGGACCAGCGCTCGCTCGCCGACTCGTAGCCGTACTTGTCTTCTTCGGGCGGGTGCAGGATCGAGATACATAAGTCGCCACTCGGATAAACATTTGGGTGGAAGGGCTTGGGGTCTTGGAACTTGAGCTTGGGCGGGAGCAGGGGGTACTCTGGCGGGAACGTGAGGATGGCACGGAAGTTTCCGCCGCCATAGTACTTGACGTCGTCGCTGATCATGAGCATGACCATCCACTCAAAGATGTTGTTGTCGTCGACCAGGCCGCACGAGATGCCCGGGATGTCCTTGTCGGTCTGCATCTGCTTGAGCTGCCGCCGCAGGAGGCCAGCGGCGCCAGAAGAGGAAGCCATGGCTTGAGGAAGGGTCGAGAGGTCTCGAGGAGGGTTGAGGATGTTTGAGATTGTCGGATGTTCAGAAAGTTGCCAAAGTTGAGATCAATGCGAGACCGGAGTTAGGCGGGGTTCTTAAAAGGGTCGTGATGCGCCAGGGACGGTATTGGCTGTGTGTGTCAGGGGCTTGGAGGATTTTAAGTTCCGCGAGTAAATAACTGCACTTTTGTGTGGTGAGAACGTGTCCGGACGTAAAAGTGCAACAAGGACGTTTGCCAGTGATCAGTGTTTGAATTTATTGTGAGAGAAGTGAAGAGAGAGGAAGGGGAAGGTCCGAACAGGTGCCGCCCCGCATAATAATATGATAGCATTGTCCTCGAGTCGCACCTTCCCTTATCGAGTATTGGCGGGGCAAGGCCTGTAGCTCCAGTGGCAACTCATCGGCCGCCCAACCAGGGCATCCCACTATTGCCGGCAGCTTGACGCCGGCGAGTCAACGAGTCATTCTAGTTTCGTGCCTCCCGCTGGCAAGCTTAATTTGATACATTCTTTTCATTGAAAGCCCCGGTATTAATTCAAGAACCAAATAACTTCTCAATCCACTTCATGACTCCCAGCATCGGTCTCCGAACTGCCACTCGAATCGCCCGTACGACGTCATTCCCCGCACTCTGCCGTCCAGCCCTTGTTCCTCTCAGCTCTCGGCTCACCCGCACCTTTACAATGTCGGCCAAGACCCAGGAACCCGTCATCACCAGCATTGAGGACCTCCAGACGTCTGAGGCCCGCTGGCTCGCCCTCAAGCGCATCCAGTATGTCGACCAGGTCGGCAAGGCCCGCTCATGGGAGGTCGCCACGCGCAAGACCCGTGGCAAGGCCGGCGTCGACGCCGTCGCCATGGGCAATATCCTGAAGCACCCGTCGCGCCCCGACTCGACTCTCATTGTCATCCAGTACCGCCCGCCCCTGGATGCGTACACGGTCGAGTGGCCCGCCGGCCTGATCGACGCCGACGAGACTGCCGAGCAGGCCGCCGTGCGCGAGTTTAAGGAGGAGACGGGCTACGAGTGCCGCGTGACGAGTGTGAGCCCGCCGCAGGCTGCCGACCCGGGCATGAGCAACGCCAACATGCAGCTGGCCATGGTGGAGGTGGACCTGGCCGAGGACGACAGCGTGGCGCCCGAGCAGCGCCTCGAGGACGGCGAGCACATTGAGCGGGTGATTGTGCCGCTGTCCGTGTTTTACGACCGGCTGGTGGAGTATGCGGCACGGCCGCGGTACGTTGTGGCGGCGAAGCTGTTCCACTTTGCGGCCGGCATGCAGTTTGCTCAGACTGGTAAATTGTAAGGAAATAGATAGGTTAGCAATCGTTCAGGCCGAGATAGGAATTACGGTATACACGAATAGAAGTATTGTTCGCGAGAATAGATCATGATGTCATGTGCCAAAAAAAGAGTGTTGTGATGCAATGTAAATTCTATGACAAAGGCAGATAACCTAACGCCCGATGATTATCGGTAAACAGCAACGCTGAAACAACAACTTTTGTCCTGTAAAACAGAAATATGCTCCGATAGTATAAAAAATCGATAGAGTCCTGTTCTGGACTGTCTACAACTGCCACACCGTCCGCTTCTTCTCCATGCGGCCCTTCCACTCAAACGCCTGGCCCGACATGCGCTGGATGCCCTTGTCGACACGCCGCAGCTTCAGGGTCATGCGCGGGCCAATCTCCTGCAGGGCCACACGCACATCCTCGACGCCCGTCATCGCCTTGCCGTCCTTTTCCGTCACGCTGCGCTCCGTCGCCCGCTTCTCGCGCATCATGTAGCGGTGCCGCCGCACAAAGACGTAGTCGCGCTGGTTGTGCAGCGTCAAGACGGTGCGGCCGATCAGCTCGGGGTTCTTGGGGAATAGCCGTTCTAGCACGCCGCCGACAAGTTTACCGAGGGGCGTGTCAAAGTTGTTCATGATCATCTCGGGAACGTGGCCCGTGGAGCGTGCGTGGTTCGGCAGACGCTTGGCGTCCACCCAGGTCTGGATCGAAAAGTGCAGCATGGGGCCGTTGGGGAGCAGGGTGACGTCGAGGCCCGAGGGTTTCTTCTGGTCCTCGTTGACAATGAGGAGCGCCGTGTAGCCGCGATTGTGTGCGTAGCTGGCAATCTCGCGGACCGAGTACTCGTGGCTGACGTAGCGGTGGCCGGAGCGAGGGATGTAGGTGCTGTTGGGGAAGACGTCGGTCAAAGTCTGGGCGTATTTGTGGATGGTGGCGTGGCGAGAGGTGGTGATCAAGATCTTGGGCTGTTTTGGGGGCTGGGTCGAGCCCGACTCGTCGGCCGTGTTGCTGCTCTCTTCGTCGGGTAGGAGTGCCGAGTACTTGGCGGCCATGGCGTCCTCGTGTGCGGCGCGTGCCTCTGCCTCCTCGGCAGCCTCCTTTTCGTCCTGCTCTTTCCGCTTGGCCTCGGCGGCCGCAGCGGCGGCTTCCCGTCGTGCCTTTTTGTCGAGCTTGCTCGGTTGTTCCTTTTCTTCTTCCTCCTCGCCGTCGCTGGCGAGTAAACTTGCGATGTCGCTGTCGACCTCGTCCTCCGCAATCTCGCCCTCAACATCCATCTTGTCGTCGTCTTCGTCGTCATTTTGTGCATCCTCATCATCGGCCTCGGCCTCGACCTCAGCTGGCTCCTCCTCCTTCTCAACTACCCGCCTCCGCTTGCGGCGCGCATAGTAGTCTTCCGACACCGGGTACTCGCGCTTGTCTTCGAGGGTCTTGGGCTTGTTCTTGGCCAGGCGCTCGGCTTTGAGTTCGGGGTACTTTTCTTCCTCGCGCCGCCGTTCGCGACGGTCGGCAATCGACCTTTTGCCTTTGGCGGCCTTGTTCTGCAGCCACGACTGTTGCCGCACAATCTTGTTTCGTGACCCCATCGTTGCGGTGGATGGTATTGCGAGTGTTGTTGGGATTTGCTTGTGAAGATGCAAGAAAAGGAAAGAAAAGGCTGGAGGAACTGGGGCTGCAGATGCACTATCGCCGGGGCCGTAAACTTTTTTTTCTTATCACACTAGATTTCTTATCGCGATAAGCGCAGCAGCGCCAAGCCAGTTTAGGCCATTTCACAGTGTTTTCAGTGGGCAAGCGCTGTATTTCAGCGTACCACCTCACTAAAGAAAAACGACACAAATGACTGTCAAGAAACTATTTTGTTTCTGTTCTCCAAGTTTATGTTTCATTACTATATTTATGTACGATTAACAAATCATCCTAATGCTTGTTCTGGTATTCTGATGCCCAAACGCTCTGCCACTTCTCCTTGTCCACGGCAAACTCCCGCACATAGTCGTTCTCCAGCTCGTGCGTCCTCCGGCCCAGAAGAACCAAACTGTGCAAAGGCGAACCAAGAGCCTCGTCCGAGTCGCAAAGCTCCTTGAGCGTGCCAGCCACAAACACCTGCTCGCGGCCACCTACGCGGGCTGCGCCAATGGCAAGGCTGTCAGGGCCATAGACACCCTCTTTCCGCTCCTCCTCAATCTCGAGCATCTGCTTGGCGCAGGTCCCAACCGTCATGTACCGAGGCGGCTCGTAGACAATGCGGCCGCGGGCCAGGCTGGCCAGGTTGGGCTCCTTGACCTTGATGTCGAGCAGGACAAGCGTGTGCAGGCCAATGTCGCGGTTCTCCTTGATGCGGTCGTAGAAGCTGGCCGGGCGCCACTCGTCAGTGAAAAAGACCATGGACACGGTCTGGCCAAAGTTGTAGAGCTGGAGGCCGCAGGCGCCGATGGCGTTCATGATGGAGGCGTTGGGGACCGAGGAGACCTTGATGCCGAGTTCGCGGGCGCGGAGGACGAGATCCGTGTGTGTTGTGGCGCCGAACGGGTCGCCGACGACGCAAAAGGCGACGTCTTCGGTCTGCGCATTGGCGAGGATGTCGTCGCTGGCGCTCTCGACCATTTCGCGGTCGGCAATGATGATGGAGCGGCCATAGTATTTTTCCTGGGCGAGAGAGGACATAATGTTAGTGACTGCTCTCAAATTAATCCGAACGCTCCACGTTAACTTACAAGAACCTCCTTGTCAACGAGGAGGATGCTTGTGTAGGCCTCGAGGTAGACCCGGGACGCCTTCTTGACAATCTCAAGGCCCTTGACGGTAATGTCCGTCTCATCGGAGAGACCGAGACCCACGAGGTACAACATGTTGACTGTGGTGTGTGAATGTGTTGGTGAAGCTCGACGAAGAAAGAAAAAAGTTTATTGTTCCGGATGCGCCTGAGTCGCAAAGTGTAGTGCCCCTCGGCTTATCGCGATAAGAAAAAAGTTGGGCGGCGATGGTGCCTGCCAGCGCTGTATTTTAGCGTGTATCCTTACGACATCAAGCACTGACAGTCGCGACCTCTTTCCTCCATATTCCATATCCTTCAACCTCCAACCACAACACCGCTTTGCATCTGCAACAACATCCTCTCAGCCACTACACTACACTTTATACATAATTGACGACAGTACATCAACCGCCACCATGTCAAAACAGGGCTCCGCCTACGGCACACCGGCCGGCGACACCGAGTTCCGCAAGACACGCGACGTCGCCGAGTATGCCGCCAAAGCCAAAGAGCGCGAGGCCAAAGAGCGCGAAGAGGCCAAAGCCCGGTACGAGGCGCGGCTCACGGGCAAGCGCTACTACAAGCCCATGGAGGGCAACGAGACGCTGACGGCGGCGCGCACGAGCATGGCCGACCTCAACGCGCTCGTTGGCACGACACAAATGGTGGCGCTGGGCCGGCGTTCCGGCCCGCTCTACTGCAAATACTGCGACTGGACAGCCAAGGACAGCGTCGCCCTGACGGAGCACGAAAACTCCATGTACCACTTGCGCAATGTGGGCCAGACGGGGCAGGTCAAGCGGGCGACGGCGGCCGAGGTCCTCGAACGCATCGAGACGGTATGGGCGCGGCTCGAGGCCGACAAAAAGGACGCGACGGTCAACCTGAAAGAGAGACTGGCCATCAGACAACAAGAGGACGATGCGGAGCGCGAGCGGCGGAGGATAAAGAAGCGCGATTTGGCCGAGAAGAAGAAGGCGGCCAAGGAGGCCGAGGCGGCAGCATTGGCAGCCAGTCGAATGGATTATGGTGACGATGTGCGCATTGAGGGCGAGCACGACGAGGACGACATGATGAAGATGATGGGCATCACGGGTTTCGGCTCGACCAAGAAGAACTGAACAGTTCACGGGCTGTGTCACTTTGGTGTATTATATCACGACGGCGTATATATGGGCATTTTGAGCGGAGTTTGTCGTTCTATTTTTCTTCATTTTTTCAATACAGCACGATACCCCCTTTATTTTGTAGAATTTTTATATTGAATTGCCATGTCTGTGAATAAGGTTTTTTTTTTTAAAAAAAAATAAATAAATGCATAACGGGTGTAAATAAATTTTAGGAAAATATCAATAAAACAGAGCTGTGAATTTAAACGAGAAAATATTCATCATTAGTTGTTTGCTACCTACCACACAGTCTTTACGACGACTTCATTGCATCTCTCAATAGAGGCGCCATTTGTTTCCGACTGAACTTCGTGTTGTGTGCCCAGCATGTCCGCCACTCATTATCTGTTTTCGCTTCTGAGCTGCTGTCCAGTTGTCCATCGCCCCACGGCTTCAGGTCGACGTTCTCTGTGTTGGTTTCGACAAAGCCTTTGACGGCTTTGACACCTTGTTCGTTGAATGCCCAGAGCAGCAGCTGGCGAGCAAAGCCACCTTCGTCATGTTGCACGGTCATTATGACAGCAATATCGAGCTCTCTTTCGTCGGCATGCTTCTTGAGGCCGTTCAAGAGCGCATCGCGATCGCCGATATTTTTCAAGAGATATCCCAACCCTTGAGAGACGGTTGAAAAACCGACTGTCAACGGGCCATTAGCTGTCGTGTCCTCCTTCCACTGCTTGTAGTCCTTCCGCAGAATGTCGCTGTACGAAAACGTGGACAGGTCGTTCTTGAGCCGAGACAGTTCGTCATAGTACGCCGTGCGGTTGTAGTCGACGTCGGCCTCGTAAGCTGCAAATTCTCCGCCCGATCCCCCCTTCTGACCCAAGACGGCCTCGGCAACGGCGGCAGACTGTCGGTCCATATCTGTCGTCTTGTTGGCCGACTTGAGACTGGACGTGTCAATCAGAATCGGTGCGAGAGCAAGTCGTGCGAGAACACGGTCCGTGGCCTCGTCGGGTTCCTGCTCGGCCAGCTTGCGCCATGCGTCTTTGGCATAGTCGACAACTAGGCTGGCACAGCTGCCGCAGGTCTCGATAACGCGCGGGTACTCGTCGTCTTTGGGGGCTGGAACAACACCCTCGTCGACGTGGTGGTCAATGCAGCCGACGACACTGCTCTGGAACCGTTTGCCCAGATCACCTGTCAGAGCATTGTGATCGACAAGCAGCCATTTTGTGTCGGCAGCCTCGAGGTCGTCGGGGAGTTCCGACAAAGTGATCAAACTGTCAAGTGGGACGCCCCCCTGTGCGTCTGGAGTCGGTCCAGATCCTGATTTGGAGTCGGGCTTCGGTACAGAGCTGGAACCGGCGAGGGCAGCCTGCAGTTCCGGGCGGAGGACAAGGTCGGCGCGGGGCAAGTTGCACAACGGGACATGGATAGAGGTGTTGTGAGGTGGTGTGTGAGAGCGAAAGTATGCCAGGAGAATAGCCGAGCAGAGAGAATCGAGGTCTGAGGGTCAGCAATGATCCATGTCATAATTATTCGATCAAGGAGGACTTACCGGCACTTTCGTTGCCGACAACAATGGTCAATGGCCTTGGTCGTTGGCTCGCCGGAGCGGTCAATGCCGAGCAGGCCGCTTTCAAAAATGCTGCAAGAGACCGTGGTGCCATTGTGGGCGTGGACGACATTAAATATTGTGCTGTTGATAACGTTTGAATTTTCAGGATGCAACCTTTCACAGCTGTGTTTACTACTAGCTGCAGACGTCATTGGAGATGCACCCCGCCAAGCGTCAGTTGGGCGTGTGTTTGGCCTGCACCAGTCGAGCTGCCGGCCGGTGCGGAGTCGGCTGCAATTGACAAACTGGGACAGAACGACATGGCGCTAACTTGCCCAATCCAGCAGGTGTTCAACTGCAGCAGGCGCGTCAAAGGGCGTAAAACGGCATGAATACAGGGGACTTTGCCTGTGGATTGTCACACGCCAGCGCTCTTCAGGGTTCGCCACGACCTTCCCGCTGCGCTTATCGGAGCGCCGACCTTCGACGGCGTTCACACATGTCCAGCTGATTAGGAGACCCCGCCCCGTGGGTGTGAGTCGAGGCACCTTCCGCGGCGATTTCTGGTTCAGGGTCCATTCACAGTTCCTTCCAGACACTTTAAATATATCCCGATCTGCAATCTTCACTGTCTTTATTTCTTCTTATCCCTACTTATCTTCAACATTTTTTTGCCTCCACACTCACCATCTCGTCCACCACAACCACACAACCCTTCAACATGGGCTCCAACGTCGCGGCTCCGCCATTGCGCATGGCCATTCTGATGGCCGATACGCCGCTGCCCAAGACGGCGGCCGCTTTCGGCACGTATGGCGGTGTCTTTATCGATCTATTCCGGCGTGCCGTGGCACCGGCACCGCTCGAGTCTGTTCTTTCGGTGACAACTCACGATATCGTCGCCGACGGCTTCGAATCAAAGTACCCCGATCTGTCGCAGGTCGACGTCGTTCTCATCACGGGCTCCAAGCACACGGCCTTTGACAACACACCCTGGATCCAGGCCCTGGTCGAGTTCTCCAAGAAGACGCTGGCCACGACGACACCCGAAGCAAAAGCGGCGGGCGTCCAACCAGTGCGCATGCTCGGCATCTGTTTTGGCCACCAGATCATCGGCCGCGCTCTGGGCTCGCCCGTTGACAAGGGCCCCAAGGGCTGGGAAGTTAGCGTGACAGATGTGGCTCTGTCGCCTGAGGGAGCTGCCTTTTTCGCCGGCGAAACACTCAAGAACGCCGGCAAGCTGGCGATCCAGCAGATGCACCGCGATATTGTTGTCGAGTACCCCGAGGGCGCCGTGCCGCTTGCGTCCACCGATATCTGCTCTGTCCAAGGCATGCTTCTGCCTGGGCGGGCCGTGACCGTGCAAGGCCACCCCGAGTTTACGGGCGCGATTGTGCGGGAGATCCTTGAAGCACGGCACTCAATGGGCGTCTTCACCGATGATCTGTACCAAAACGGCATTGATGTGGTGGATGACAAGCATGACGGCGAGGCGATTGCACGTGCCTTCCTTAAGTTTGCACAGGGCGCATAGACAGCGTATCGATGGCTGATTTTCTTCTTCTTCTTGATTTATGACGAGCGAGACTTTTTACAATGTACATACTTTTATTTCCACTTACAATTCATAATAGACCGTTTCAAACATATTGGGTATTATTATTAATCTCATAAACTTGATCCTTTATCCTAAAAGTACAGAATCCAACTTGCAACTCTAGTTTGAAGGCCGCCTTTCACCTGTCTGTTCGGAGTCGATGGCTAAGAGGTCGCGCACGCTTTTTAAGAAAGTCTGGTCCTAATCGTCGTCCTCCATATCCAACATGCTTGCAAACTGTGCCGGTGCTGCTGGTGCATGGCCGCCCATATGCCTAGCATGGTGTTGTGCGCCTGTTGCTGCCGCCGCCTCTTCCATCCGCCGCTGCCGCTCTTCGCGCTCTTCCTTCTCCGCAGCCTCGCGCTCGGCCCGTATCCGGTCCTGTTCTTCCTGCTCTTCGAGGCTGACGAAGCGAATGTGTAGTTGTGGCTGTGACGGGGCCTGGCCCTTTGGTGGTGGTTCTTGTAGATGTGGCAGAGCAATTTGCTTGTCCCGGCATGCGGCCTCGGTAACGGCGTGGAGTTGCCGCAGGCCGCCGTGCATCATGAGATCGGGTGCTGGCCATGGCGAGAAGACAGTGCCTGCTGTTGGTGCAATATAGTTCTTGAGGTCGTCGGGCAGCACGTTGGGCACGTTTGTTGCTGGTGGTGGTGCGCCCCCGCTGCTTGCAAATGGTGCTGGCGTCGGCGCCGCTGTTCCTGTCCCCGTCCCAGGTCCTGTTCCGGGAGCTCCTCCTGGCGTCCCTGACTGTGATGCTGGCGCGCCGCCGCCCATCGGTGTGCCGACAGCGCCGTTCACTCCACCAGAGGCTGTGCCTGTTGTTGCTCCTGGTGTTGCCGCTGCGGCCGGTGTTGGCGCCGCCGTCTCGGGCGCCGATCCCGTTCCGTCTCCTCCTGCTTGCCCTGGTATTGGCCCGCCAAACTGTGCAAAGAACTCGGAACCGTCCGTCTGCCCCGGCCCGGGCACTGTGTTGCGGCTGATACGCCGTGCATACGACATGAGCTCGTCGTACGTAAACTGGTAGTGCTTGGTCTCGTCGCGGATCGTGCCGTTCACGCTGTCTTCGGGGAACTCGGTCGCGGGTGTCGCCAGGATCTCGCGGCGGCTGGCGGCCAGCGCCTGCAGCGTCGACTTGATCTGGCCATCGAGGGCGGCGGCGTCTTGGCGCAGCTCCAGGATGCGCAGGTGGTTGTTCTGGTGTGTCTGGAGCTGTTCGAGGCCGTCGTCCAGTTCGCGGTCGGCGGCCAGCAAGTCGTCGGCCAGGGCCGTCGATGGATTGTATTTAGCAATGGAGTCGATGAGGATGGTCAAGGCCTTTTCGACCCGGTCGATGCGGGCGTCGATGATCTTGTCCATGGCGGCGGTGGGCGTTGGCTCGTTGGCGCAGAGAGTTGTCGATGATACGCCGTTGATCGGAAGCTCAGATGCGTGAGCATTGAGCACTGAGAATGAAGCTACGACATTCGCGCTGAGGTGCGGGAGTGAGGGCCAACAAAAAGGTACATAAGAAAAGTATTCCCTAAATAGGACTAGCCCCTCGTCCTCCAAAGCTTTGAAACTGAGCTAGCTGATTGGCCAGCGAATTCGAGATTTGACGCCTCAGGCCACAATATTTTGGCTGGCAGTGTGGCACTCACTCCCACTGCCCCGGCTTTGTCCGCCAACAGCGTCAAGGCAAAAAACCAATCTCAAAATCTCGCAGCCAGCACTACATCACGACTTTCCTACGACCGAACCTCACCCCACCACCACCAACAAGAACCAATTGACCTACCCCGTCACGGTTTTTTGACATCCCACAATCACAATGCCGTTCGCTGTATGTTTTCCCGACGTTGCAGTCAGCTGAGGCTCTCAACGACCGTTGTCGACTACCACCGGCCAACATCACGAGATGCCGAAGCGACAATTGAAGACTTCCGACCCCGACCCGGCACATAGCTAACACCTGTCACAGACCCCCATCATGCGTGCCGAGTTCCGGAGCCAGTACGGCCCGAAGTAAGCGACGACCTTCCCACAGCCAACCCGATTGTCCGGACGTCCTGCCGCCGACCGAGGCCGTGTCCCGTTATGCGCATTGTACCTGTCTATATGACCATCCTTGCGCCCGCTTGACCGAACCAACGAACAATTGACTCTGCGGAACGATGTACGGAGCAGACTGCGGACAGCGAGACACGGCCAAGATCAGCGCAGACGACCAACGACATGTTATCCAAGAACGGGACGAAACTAACACCACCTCTCCAGGTACCACTACACCCCCAACTTCAACGGCGTCACCATCAAGTCGCTCTTCCGCTAGTGAGTCTACCTCTCATTCCGACGACCAAACCGACGACAAGGAAATCGAGAACGACGATGAAGATCGAGACGGCCACAGCCACGGCAAGAAGAGATGACGCGACGGATGTCCGACAAAGGACGGTATATGCTGGTCTTACGCAAGCATATGTTGGATCTATGTTCCACCCTCAGCTGCTGAACCGCTGCCAACTTTTATGCCTACTGTCGCCGTCTCTTCAATCGTCTCTTTAACCGTTTTCGCCGTTTCCGCCGTTTTCGTCGCCTCGTCGCCTCCTACGATTATCGACCTTTGCTAACAACTCCCAGCTCCCTCGTCGCTGCCCCCATCGGCGGTGCTCTCGGTATCGCTGCTCTGTTCTACGCCTCCGGCATTCCCCGGGTACAGCGCGATATTCTCCAGGTGCGTGGGAGAAGCTATTCTGTCAAAACATCGATGACGAACTGTGACTAACAACCATATAGAAGGTCCCCGTGATCGGCCCCTACTTCATCAAGACGACGCACCCTGCCGACTCTGTAAGTTCACTCACGACATCAAACATACTCAATTTTAATTGCGAGTCCTTGCTAACAGTTGCAGCCCTTCTAAAAAGCATGCATTGATTGGGAAACGGGAAGAACATGGCCCTGGCTGGCTGAGCCAAGAGGCGCATGGTTCTGGGATGTAGACTTTTGGAGTTTATTTGTACAAAGAAAGTAGAAGCCTCATAATAGACATTTTCTATGTTCGTATATCTTGCGCTTGTTTTTAATTGATGTTGTCGTCGTCATTTTGTTAAGGGTCATTTGTATGGGGCTCTCTGACCTCGTAAACATGCTACAAAATAGCGGCAAACACGTGGCGCTCAGCGCTGCACATCATTCGCGTCACAACCGCGCCCACTAAGGAGCTCAAGCTTTAAGCTTCAACCTCATTTCAACACACAACATAAAAACGCAGCCTTTTCATCGCCAAGGCTCGTGCCGTGTGCATTCTTTCTCTTCTCGACATTCATTTATTTTCTTTATTTTCTTTCGCTTTATTTTTTCTCATAAACATCTTACCCACCCACATAATGACGTCTTCTGACCCCCTTGTGGCCAAAGGGGCCACAACAATTGACGACCCAAAACTCAAGGCCTTTCTGGCATCCGCCGTCTTTGTGCTGCCATGGCTCGTCTGGCAGGCCTTTGTGCTCGGCACCAGCTTCCGGCAGCGCCGCGGAAAGCCGGTGGCCGATACCAATGCGCTGGCCGAGGGTGCAGCCAAGCTCCAAGCTGCCGCCAAAGCTGCCAGGGAAAGGGGAGAGGCGCCGACTGACGCTGCAGCTGAGACACCGGCCACACCGGCCACGCCTGCCGCACCTGCCGAGTCGTCGTCCCGGGGCCGCCCTCTTCTCTTTATGGCCGGTGCGTCGCTGCTGTTCATGTTCACAAAGGCATGGCTTGCTCGCGTTCTGGCGACTGTGCCCGAGCCGTACCTCGACGAGTTCTTCCATGTGCCCCAGGCGCAAAAGTACTGCGCCCGTCTGTGGTACGACTGGGACGACAAGATCACGACGCCGCCTGGCCTGTACCTCGTGTCTGTCGCCCTCGAAACGATGTGGAGCGGCGTGCAGGACGGCTGCAACATCTGGGCACTGAGAGGCGCCAACAGCATTGCCATTATGCTCGTGGCCATCACAGCAAGCTCGTGCCGGTCTGCTCTCGAGCAGCAGCACAAGAAGAGGACGTCGGACAAGACCAAGAAGACGAGCGACGGCCTGATGTCCTTCTTTGCCTTCCACACAGGCCTCAATGTGGCTTTGTTCCCTGCGCTTTTCTTCTTTTCGGCGCTTTACTATACCGACGTGTACTCGACACTGGTCGTGCTGCTTGCATACCGTCTTCACCTCTTCCGCGTGGCCCTCCCCGCTGCCGAGACCTTGCCCGCCTGGAGTGACATTCTGGCCATCTTGGTCGGATTTGCCGCTCTCGGCATGCGCCAGACCAATGTCTTTTGGATCGCCGTGTACCTGGGCGGCCTCGAGATTGTCCAGGCCGCCAAGGCCGCGCGCGAGAACCCGGCCAACCGTGCCGCCCTCAGATCCGCAAAGGACGACAAGTTTGACTCGCTCAGCGGCATGATCCGTCTCTACCTCTGGCGCTACAGCCTGGGCGACGTCCACGACCCGTCCCTGGCCAACTCGTGGCCCGACGACTGGGTCTTGTCGCTCCTCAGCGTGGCCGTCGCTGCCGTTTGTAACCCGTTCATGGTCTTCAAGCGCGCCTGGCCGTACGCCGCCGTTGTTCTTGGGTTTGTCCAGTTTGTCGTCTGGAACGGCGGCGTCGTGCTTGGCGACAAGGCAAACCATGTGGCCACCCTGCACGCCGCCCAGCTTCTGTACCTGTGGCCCTTGCTGGCCTTTTTCTCGGTGCCCCTGTTTGTGACCCACGGACTGCACTATGTCGGTGTTGCCTTGCGCCTTGCGAGCGGAAAGAAGGCGGACACCAACTCTGGTGTTACTGAAAACGCCCCTCCTCTATCCCACGCCGCCTTCCCGAACGGCGACGACAAGACCAGCACGCACAAGATTCTTCGCCTACTGCACGTCGTCTTTGTCAACAAGGCTTACTACCCTGTCTACCTGGTGATCGTCTTTGACGCCATGCTGGCCGTCGTCTATTTCAACACGCTGATCCACCCGTTCACGCTGGCCGACAACCGCCACTACATGTTCTATGTCTTCCGGTACACGATCCGCCGGAGTGTCGTGATTCGGTACGCGCTGGTTCCCATCTACGCTCTGACGGGCTGGGCATGTTGGCGTATTCTGTGGTTGGGCCTTGACTCTACCAAAGAAGAGTCCACAGTCGGCGAGTTTATCAGCTCGCCGTTCTCGTCGGGCCAGACGGCCATCCCAGACGAGGAGGAGGCCGACAAGCAGGACGAGTCGAGTGCTACCGCGTCGGCAGCTGACAACAAGAAATCAAATGCTCGCCAGCGCAAAGAGAAGACGCCCAAAAAGGTAAAGAAGGGCAAGAAGGTTGAAGAGGAGGATGTGCCTGTTGCCGTGGAGGAAACTGGTCCACAGGCCATCTTCCTCAGCTTCCTGGACGAGGATGAAGACGGTTCGGCCACTGCATCCTGCACAGGGCCCACGACCACGACGGCCCTCCTCTGGCTGCTGGCGACGTCGCTGTCACTGGTGACGGCACCGCTCGTTGAACCCCGCTACTTTATCCTGCCGTGGGTGTTTTGGCGCCTGCTCGTGCCGGCCGCCACGCCAAAGGCAGATTCTAAGGAGAAGAAGACGGCTGTTGCCTCCATCTTGGGTAAAGTTGACGCCCGTCTCTTCTTGGAGACACTGTGGTTCGTGGCAATCAATGTGGCCACCATGTGGGCGTTTTTGTTCCGGCCGTTTGTGTGGCGCGGACCGGACGGCAGTCTCTTGGACGGCGGCCGTCTGCAGCGGTTCATGTGGTAAGTGAGAGGCTGGCATACTGTAATATATCACGATAGATTTGCATCGTTGTTGTTCCATAGTTTCCTTTGTATGAAATCATTGTAAAATCATACCAAGCGAATGTTTTTGTCAAGTAGACATGATATGAAAAAGACCAATGCATAGTAACCGAAAAGCAAAACCAAAGCCGAAACCAAAAAGCCAAGCTCTGTGATCTGTGAGCAGTAACCCTCGCCTGGGTTTCAAAGTATGCCAAAACGCCCAAAGAAAGTTGCCAAATTGAAGGATAGATCCCAAAGCCAAAACCAAAACCAAATACCAAGTCCAAACAGAGAGCCCAGAAAAATGCAATAAAATCAACGCCAGAAAGTCAATGAACCGAAAGCTGACTTCACCTTGTCCATCCATGTTTTTTGTCGTTTATCGTTTATTCGTAAGTCAAATTCCATGTCGTGTTCTCGCTTATAAGCTTAACCGGTCCAGACTCAGCCGGTCATTGCTCCGCACCCGCCGCATCACGCCCAGCTTAAAGAACCGCTCTTCGCCCGCCGCTGTCCGCCCGCCAATGTACCACTTGTCGGCACCTAGCACTTCCCGGAACCCCTCACTGCTGCTGTCGCTGCCCCGCCGCCGGCCCGTGGCTGTCATGACTGTCGACGCTGCCGGGTTTGGCGTGCCCGTTCCGCCTGAGTAGCCGCTCGCATAATACGGCTCGTCGGTAAAGCTACCGTGGTTGGAGCCGCTGTTGGATCCGCTGGTCTGCTGGTGGCCGCCGGCCGTGCTGTTGGGGATCGGGACGGCAGACGAGCTGGCGGCGCCGTTGTTGTGGTGATTGTGGTGATTGTGGTGGTGATGATGATGGTGGTGGGCGTGGTGGTGGTGATGCGGTGAGCGGGACGAGTGTAGACGCTGTGAGCCGGTCAAGGCCGCCGCAGCCGCCGCCGCAGCTGATGATGCAATCGACCGGGGATTGCCATTTGGTGGAGCAGTAGATGTAGAGGTGGCCGCCGTCGTGCTTCCTGCAGCGGTCGCTAACGATGTAGATGTGGATGCCGGCGCGGCGCCGACGTTTGAGGACGAGGACGAGGCGCTCTCGCCCGATGGCGCCGCCGAAGCTGCTGCGACGGCTGCGACAATCTCTGATGGGCTGCCTCCACTGTTGGGTCCGCTGCTACCACTGCTTCCCACCGATGTGTGTTTGTTGGCGTTTTGCTGGGCGACGGCCGACGAGGAGAGAGGTGATGCCGATGTGGGCTGCTGGCGGAAGGCGGCGAAAAAGGACGAGAGGAAGAAGGGGCGTTGGGAGGACGGCATGGCGGGCGTCTGGGTCTGTGTCGACTGGGACATCTGAAGGTGTAGGGAAGTTATTGATCCTCCACGCCCGCGGGGAGGTATCAGTCGTGGTGAAGAGGTTGGATCGTCGCCTTGTTGGGACGAGCGATGCTGGGAGGAGAGCGGTGAGCTCTCGATTGAAATAGACGCGGTCGCGTCGTCGGATCTTGTGAGGTTCGCAGTGGTCGCTCTCTGTATCGCTTTCGATCGTCGATTGCCGCTCAAAGTAAGTCACACTTTGAGATAATGTACGTCGTGATAAGTGCTGCGGAATAATTAATCGCGCTTTTGCTGCTGCAGGCTGTCGCTTCCGCCGTCTGGTATATGCAGACCGGTGTCTGCTTTCTGCTGTGGCGTGATAAGACTGAAGAGAGATAATGCAATGTGATGAGCGAGATGCAAAGGTGCGAGAGATAAAAGTCGCTCAGCACGTTTGTAGTCGCAGTGGTATCGGTGTGCGTGATGGAGGGCTGTCCCAATCTGGTTTTTCTTTTCTTTTTTTTTGCTGCTCGATTTCCTGGTCTTTTGAAAGTTCTTTCCATTCGTTGACGCCGAGAAAAAATGGCAGGTGCAACCTGGATGAGCCAGTCAAATGCGTTTGCTTTGTTCTTATTTCCTCGGCCAATCTCGGAACTTGGGCCACACTCGTTTTTGTGTGTGTGAAGATGAGATCCTGTTCTTGCCTGTCTTGCACGCGCGACGACGCGGGGCAGCGTTTCTATTGTCTCGGCCTTGCGTTTCCCCTCTTCTCTGCTACGCAATAGGGCGTCAGAGGACACCAAAAGACGCCAAAGGCTCCACCTCCGCACTCTGGCACGCTGGGCCTTGTGGGAATAGCGTATTAATACCCGGCATGTTAGTGGTTGGCGCTATCGTGAGTCAGCTGCCAGGTCGTCCACAGCGAGGAGAACAGGGCTCTCTTCCTTCCAAATGGGGAGACTTTACGCACTCCGCATGCACCTTCTCCAAGGAGCAGTTTAATGCGTGGCAGTGAGGCAGCATAAGACGTAAATACGTCGGATTGCGTGGAGGCATCAAGTTATGCCCTGAAAAGGCGTTGAAACACTGAAGCCCTGAACGTAAATACGTCAAAGACTGACAGGTGCCTGGTGTGCCTAGAGCCGGCCACTAACATGACAGCGACGGGCGCCGTCGGTTATGCGAAGCCCTTAGTCCGCAGCGTTGCATCTCGATCCTTTCTCCGCACAAATCGAACCACGAAATGCATAGGGCGTTTATGTGAAGAACGGCATAAAACTTTATGATTTGTATACGTGAGAAGATTTTTGATATTTTCTGATTTTTGTAAACTTGTTTTGAGTACTTCGAATTTGTTTGGGATTTTTTTCGTCTTCTTTTCGAATCCCAAAAGTATGTCTTTGCTTGTAGTAGAATAGTAAATAACTATGAATTTGAATAGCCTTAGACAAACATTTGCCCAGGTCAGTACACAGCAAACCGACAATACCCGTTGCTCACTCTTTACGATGCCGGCCATACTGCAGGACCCGGAGCCGTGTAACTGGTCGGAACAGGATAGTTGGCAAACAGTAGACCGGCCTCACCCGACCGATAGGCACCCGGAAAGGCCACAAGAGGTCCCGGAGTGCCAGATCCACCACCTGTTACTTTGACCTGAGCACACGCCAGATAAAATTGTGCACCACCGGCCGACTGTGCCTGGTGAAGGGCAATGCTTTCCACACGAACCAGATAATCACCGCTGGGGACGGAAGTGGGCACAGTAAAATTGACCGATCGGGCGTGGTACGTCGGCCACACCAGCGCCTTGCCCGTCGTGCCGGGCTCGGCACCAATGCTGCCGGCCTTGAACCAGACGTTGCCTGCGGCTTCCCAAGTATTGAGGTCGCGGCCCTCGGGGACACGAGCCATGTAAAACTGGACGGGGCCCGGGTGGGAGACGGTCTGGTCGGCAATGAAGCCCAAGTTGCCGCCGGCCGCAACCGTCGCAAACCCGGTACCGGCCTTCATCTGGAAGCAGCGAATGTCGACGCTGTTGACGTCGGTGACGCCATGGTCGTCCTGGTAGTTTTTGGTCTGGCGAATCGAGGACCACTCTTTCGTTTCAGCGACGCCGTCGACAATCAGCTTTGAGAAGCGGTCTGAGCAGTGTGTTAGTGACAAGATTCAGCATGTGGGCCTGGAACGACTTACAGTGTGCCTGGGCGGTGGTCGCCAGGAATAGAATTGACGAAAGAAATTTCATCTTGACAGTTGTTGATGGCCGCTGTTAAACGAACGCCTGGTAAACTTGATGACGAGGAATGTCACAATGCCAAGAAGAAAAGACAACCAGCTGCTGGATGGGGCTCTCTGTTGTATAAATGCTGAGAGGCTCCCCGACAGTCCCCGGACTTTCAAGGGCATCACACCTTTGACATAAGGTTCCGTTCACGCGGTAATATATGCGGTAGTATAAGTCGAATATCAACATCTCGGAATTACCCGATTGGGTATACTGTGAGGTATGTAAAGTAGGCACGATATTAGCCTATGAGCTCGTGATGGCGGGCTTCACATATTGTTTACCTGGAATTCGGTAGTTGAGACAGGGATGTGGCTTTTCCAAGATGCAGCACTCACATTTTAAGAGGATTTGTTTTCAAAATCGTTTTTATTCTTATCTTGTGTATACCTACCCGTCCATTATTACAACTTGATAACTATCAGTCTATTCTATTTGTGTTCTTTCTGTCTCTTTCTTGTTGCCCCTAATTTTGTGCCACTTTTAGATCTATTGTTGACCTACCACTTGACGAGGTCCTGGATCTTGACGGGCGCACCAGTGTCCATGGAGATGTTGGCACCGACACCGACGAGCACAGCGTTACCGCCGTCCCGGATGAAGGCAGCGCGCTTGAACTCGTCCTCCTTGTCGCCGACCAGCACATCGCGCAGCAGGACCGGGTCGCCGCCACCGTGGCCGCCCTCGGCCTTCTCGACCTCGACGGCGTACGGCTCCGCGAACAGCGGGTACACGACAATCTTGGTCTCGTCGACGCCGCCCTGCACGTAGTCGCGCTGCTGCTCAATGACCTTGTTCTCGATCGGGTCACCGGCGGCCGAGTAGCCCGTCTCAAAGACATTGATCTCGAGACGGCCCTTGGTGCCGTTGAACACGCACCGGTAGCCCTCCCAGGGAGCGAAAGCGTAGGTGTTGTAGGTCATGGTGGCGCGGTTCTTGTAGGTGACAATCATGGACAGGGTGTCCTCAATAGTGATGCCCTCGGCGAAGCAGTTGCGGTCGCGAATGTAGCCGTCCTCGTGCTCGGCGTCCAGGTACAGCTTCTTGAGGCGGGGGCTGGCGCCAATGTCGAAAGCAAAGGGGTCCTCTTTGGCGGCCTCGTTGTTGTGGTAGCGCTCGCCCAGGTTGGTGACGCCGCGGGCCTGGGCGTTGTCCTTGCCGTAGAAGCGCAGGTCGCCGACACAGTAGACGGTCTCGGGCTCGGTGCCGAGCCAGAAGTGCACTAGGTCAAAGTGGTGGATGGACTTGTGCATCTGGATGCCGCCGCTGTTGGCCTTGTCGCGGTGCCAGCGGCGCATGAAATCGGAGCCGTGCGCGCAGTCCAGGATCCAGTCCATGTGCACCGTGGAGACCTCGCCAATGACGCCCGAGGCGATGAGCTCGCGCACCTTGGTGTGGTGCGGCGCGTACCGGTAGTTGAACAGGACGCGGACGTGCTTGCCCGTGCGCTTCTCGGCGTCAATCATGAGCTGCAGCTTCTCGGCGTCAATGGTCATGGGCTTCTCCGTGATGGCATCGCAGCCCAGCTCCATGGCACGGATGCAGTAGATGTGGTGGACGCGGTCAATCGTGGTGACAATGACGACGTCGGCCTCCTGCTCCTTGACCATCTTGTCAAAGTCCTCGGCCTTGTAGGTGGGGACGCGAGCGCCGCTGATCTCCTCGATGTGGTCGTTGATGGCGTTCATGCGCGTGACGTTGGTGTCGCAGATGGCGCAGAGCTTGGCCGACTCCTTGAAGTCGCGCAGGATGCTCTCGTAGTAGAAGGCAGAGCGCACGCCCGTGCCGACGAGCACATAGCGCTTGACCTTGGGAACAGAACCCATTTTGGCTAGGGAAAGGTGTTGAGGGAGGGGAAGGAGAGTTAGAGTTGTTGGAGTGGTGAAGATGCAGGCTGGTCAGTCTGGATCTTTGACTTTGTTGTCTTGAGGATGGAGATGTTGTTGTTGTTGATGATGCCGAGAAAAAGTTCTGACTTGCATCTTCTGTCGTCCGTCATATATAGTACCTCGACAGCACATCGACTGCACGTCAAAGTTGTACATCCTTCAGATAAACATAACGACAAACTCCGTCATCGCATGCAACAACCGCCCATCGGCCCCTCCAACGGCGCAAGACTCTTTAGATTCGGGACCCATAGTCCCGCGACCGACAGCTTATCTGAGCTTGGCCACACAAAACGGGCAACGCGTCCGATGACCCGCCCGCCCTGCTTTGCGTGGTGTTCCTCTGTGTTCCTCTGCATATTGCACGACTTGGACGCATCGTGATATCAGAGTCCACTTCGCATCGCGTGAATAGGTGCCGCCGTCTGCTGCAGATGAGGTTAGGTCAATGTCAGTTAATGTTAGTCGACGTTAGTCGCCGACACGAATTGGGTAAAGCGTGGCCCGTTCCCCGCATGTAAGCTTTCGTCTTACACGGATTGTCGGCGACATGTCCTGATCGGGGGCGGCCTAAAGGTGTCTCGTGCTGGATGTTGTCCGCCCCTGTTTGCGCAGCCAAGAATCGAGATCAGGTTGAGAAAGGAGGCAAGGAAACCGATGCTAACGGTGTCAGGGGCCAAGGAACATGACAGGGAAGGAGACAGAAGAAAGGACCACCGTTGATCCCCAAAACGGTTTGCGGGGGTGGTTGTGGGGGTGGAGTCCGGGGGACGTCGGAATAGGGCAGGAACACACACTGTAATACATAACCGCCTTCCGCCCCAGCGCTGCCGCCCCAAATGAAGCTGTTTTGGCGGTGCTCACATCGGCACTCACTTACACCATTCACTTACACGACACGGACGACAGAAAATAGACGAAAGACATTGGAGACGATAAGCCAGATTTCGGACCAAAAAAAGTTGAGATAAGAAAAAAAATGGAGATTGTGTGGCAGGCATCAGAGACGGCCACGCGAAAGAGAAGCTCCCAAGATGAGTCCCTTGCTCCTTCCCATTGTTGACCTTGGACCCTTTGCTCTTTCCCATTCTTGTTCCTGAGCCATTTTGCCCCTTCCTATCCTGTACCTGAGAGTGACCCACAGCTAACATTTTTTGGTGGCCGCTCTTACCCTGCCAGGCCTGTCGGGTACGCAAAAAGAGATGCTTCCATACCACAGCCGACAAGGAGAAGCAAGAGCAAGTGGGCGTGGCTTCCGCCGACAAGTCGAGAAACGCAAAGTCGGAAATTCGGGTTGCCCCTAAAAAGACGGACCGCTGCATAAGCGTCCTCGACAAAGTCCCGCCCGCCGTTTCCGTCAGTGTCGATCCCAACTTGTCGAGTTCAGGCGCCGACAACGGCAACGGCAACGATAACGAACACGATACCGACACGCGGGACTCGAGTCCCAAACCGGGCCGCTCCATCGACTACATTCCGGAAATCGCCCTGGCCGACTTGTCGGATGGCCAAGAAACGGACGGGCCGGACGATGACGACGAGGAAGAAGCAAATGGCGCCGCAGAGACCCCCCCGAAACGATCACCGCCGCGTGCGGGCCCGCCTCCCTCGAAACGACGCCGACAGTCGGATGCCAAACGGGCACAGAGACAGCTTGCCTGGTTCTACCACAAATACCGACCACGCAACGCGCCCGTTGTCCTGACTGAACCACATCGACGATACCTAGAGGATGTTGGTGCACTTCTGGAGCTGCCCAAAGCCACGGCTGACGCCCTGCTCTCAATCTATGTGTCTACGCTCGACGACCTGATTCCAGTGGTGGACGGCGCCAGTGTCTTTCGTGGATATAGCAATGGACATACATCTATATACTTGGTCAGGGCTATGTGCCTTGTAGCTTGCAAGTCGACACAGGCTGCTCCTTTCTTACGACTGAACGACAATGGCCCTGTGCTCGCTCCTCTCGACTTTGCATCACGGCTTCTCACAGGCTTGGATGCCGCCATCAAGGCCGACCTTGAGCCTGACCGGATCACCAAAGTGCAGATTCTAGCACTGATGCACCTACACAATGACGGGACAACAGGGACACGAAGGGCGGCAAGCTGTTTGGCACAGGCCGTGTGCGAAGCTTGGTCGCTCTCCATACACTGGAAGTTGCCGACAATATCAGACCAAGGTATAACGTCATCGGACTACCTGTGGTGGTCACTCCGAAACTTAGACCGATTGAGCAAACCGATCATGGCGGCTGGTCCGTTTCTCATCAACGACTCGGATGTTGGCCTGCCTCGCATTGCGGCTACCGGCAAAGACAGCCACAACTACCGTGCACAGGTCATGGCCCTGGCTTCAGCACTCGGTGACTTGCTAGAAACAGCTACGACTATTTTCAAGGCGACTTCCAAAGCGACGGTCGACGACTGCCAGGACTTCCCAACATTTGCAACAGTCACATCTGGCGCTGGTGTGAGTCTCGATCATTTCCATCAGTCACACCGCGACTACCTCGAAATATGGTACTGTGTGGCGGCGATGCTTTCTTGCCGATATAGTGGCCCTGGCACTGGCCCCTACAATCGAAGGCTGGACGCCGCAGTGCGTGTCTTGTCACTCATCACAGACGGCCAACATACTCGACTTCCACCACTACCACTCATCCCATACGCCCTTTCAATGGCCACAACAATTGTCTACCGTGCTCTTCGCGACAAGCAGCGCGATGCCGTCACATCAAGAAGTGACCTGGCACGGTGCTGTGAGGCCTTGGACGGCCTGGCCCGACTATGGACGAGTGTGGCGGCAGTAGCTAAGCTTGCACGGCGACTGCTTCGATTGCTCGGCCTGCGGGCAGGCGAGCGGCAGAAAGAGGCCGCGAAGCACGACAGAGAAATTAATGGAAACGGACACGGCTATGCTAACGGCATACAAAACACGACAATACCACCACCAGCCGACTGGCAGTACTCAACGAGTTTGCCTCTGACGACAGCCGGCGTCCCTCCGACACTCGATTTTGAAGCCCAGCTAAATGCTGCTGATGGCTGGTCCAACTGTTCCGGGCTGGAGGGCCTTGACAATACCTTTGACGGATTTGCCAATTTCGAGAGTCCCGGGACCTATCCACAGTTTGATGCCGCTTTCCACAACCTCTTTGATTTTGCTATGCCTACGGCGTTCCGCGAGCAAGATGCGTGGGCATTTTTTCCAGGCGGAGGGGTTCCAGCAGTGGGACCAGCCACAGGAACGAGTGCAGATGGGAGTTCAACGGGCGGCGACTTTCAGATGGCACCACATACGTGAGGGTAGTGAGAAGTGAGGTCACCTCGTACCCTGTGAAATTGGGGTCGCCTCCTGATCTCACGAGGGGGCGAGAGTGAGCCGCCCCCAATGTGCCGATGTGCCGCCGAATATTCTCGTTTCTGTCCTCGTTTTTTTTTCTTCTCACTCTCCAGGAATTACCCCATGGGACAAATGGTCTTGTGTGGCCAGTGGCCAGCGCCAAGGCGTTGGGACCAACGCGGGGAAAGAGTGGAGTTGAACAGGGGTCCCGTCATCATGAGAACAGGTCCGGTTTGCGGAGGTGAAAGGAAAGAAAAGCAACGAAAAAGAGAACAAAAGGTACGAAGGTGACGGACAAACTGTCAGAAAATAAAAAGTGTAATAAATGCAACGGAACATTATGGAACACCGAGTCTGCGAGTGCAAGTGTACGAAGAGACCAATCCATCAAGCATACCAAGAAGAAGCATTGTGGCTGTCCTTTTACGCTCTGTTTAGCGACGAAGGCGAGGGAAGACCAAAAAAAAAAAGAGACCAAAGAGAATAGGGCAAGGGAAACGTCCACTTTCATGACCACTCAAGACTTAATTTGCATTTCCGAGCCAAAAAGTCTGCAAACATCTGCATCATTCGTGCGGAGTAGCTGCGCCTTATGGGCTTCTGTCGTATTGGCAGGATCACTTTGCGTCCACCAATGTGCACATCGGTTGGAGCATTGCATTCATTGTCATCCATGTCCCTGTCAGCCTGTCTCTGCACGGAAGCAAGAAACCGCAGGTCTTTTCCCGTCCATTTTGTTTGTTTCTTTTCAATTAATTCGTTCATCTGTTTTGCCTGCCGATCTCTACGCATTTCTTACTTGATTCGTGCAGCATTGCGGGCCCGTCCCCGTTTCGGCACGGGATCGTCATCCTTGTTCAAACTGAACGTCTTTATGTCGGTCTTCGTCATTGCTGAGGCAGTGTCGTAGCACGAGCTACAGCTGCTCGGAAAATCTAGAGCTGTACGTCCGTATCCTGTCTCCTTATGAAGCTCGAATGTTTTGGTCGGTGATGATTCGAGTCGGATCAGAAATGCCAAAAAGGCAAAAGCCAAGAAAAGCTTGAATATAAGATCAGCCAGACGGCCAACCATTGTGATCGTCTCGAGAAGAAAGAAGAAGACAAGCACGATCAAGCCAATCCTCAAGATCTTCCTCTTCATTTGATACTTGCGATACTTGCCTCTTCTGCTCTCCATCAATATGCGTCTCGACAAGCTTGCTGTCCGGGCCGGTGCCACGACGACGGTGACCCTGCCGTCATCCCAGCCCCACGGTCTCTTCACTGTCAACCCGGCTTTTCCTGGTGTGAGCTTTGAGCTCAACACTTTCTCGCTGTACTGCCAGAGTAAGTCAAGATGTCTACGTATATTACTTTATGTCACCCACTAACAGCTCGCAGCCAGCCAGACCGACCCTTCGGCCAACCAGTTCTCGATCAACCTGATTTCCGAGCTCCACAAGAAGACCGGCGGCCGTCCCATTATCCGCGTCGGCGGCATCACGGGTGACCGTGTCAAGTGGAACAGCTCGCAGACCGCTCCTGTTTTCCCGGCTCCCGGCACCACCGAGACGGGTGACCTGACTATTGGCCCTTCGTTCTGGTCCCTGACGCAGCTCCTGCAGCCGGCTGGTGCTCTGTGGATGCCCCAGATCTCGTACACGGAGCACGACTACACCCAGGCCAACGAGGCCGCCAAGTCGATCATCTCGGGCATTGGCCCGCACAATCTGGCCGCCATTGAGATTGGCAACGAGCCCAATTTTTATGGCAGCAGCGACCCTCCCGCGGCCACGGCCCAGGAGTTCTCGGACCGCTTCCAGGAGATTGCCAGCAACATCACCAAGGCTGCTGGTATTCCCAAGAGCGTCCGTTTCGCTGGCCCCGATATTGGCAGCGAGACCAACGGCTTCATTCCCTGGTCGGCCAAGGATATCTTCGCCGAGACCAACTACGATGCCACCAACAACATTGCCTACGCCACGGACCACTGGTACCGCTGCCTGAGCGGCTCGTGCACGCTGCCCGACCTGTTGAGTCACGCCAGCACTGTCGCCGACACGGCCAGACACATCAAGCCAATGAACGAGTTCTTCCAGTCGTACAAGGGCGGCTCTGTCCCGTATTACCTGGACGAGATTAACGTGCAGACGGGCGGCACTTCCAACGCCTCGTTCTCGGCCTCGTTTGCCACTGCTCTGTACGGCACTGATTTCATGATGCACCTCATGTCGCTCGGTGTTGCTGCTGTCAACTGGGAGCAGGTCTACGGCTCCGCCCAGAACGTCTGGCAGCCCAGCGACTACCAGTCGACGCCCGCCCAGACCAAGAACACGTATTATGCCATCATCGCCGCCGCCGAGTTTATCGGCAACAGCGGCCGCACCAAGGTCGCCGAGCTGACGCCGGGCAACAACGACGGCACCACCTTCTCGTCGTACGTCGCCTATGAGGGCAGCACTCCCAAGCGTATCGCCCTCAACAACTTGAATTACTGGGACCTCTCAGTCGGCACCCCGCGCCCTGAGCCCGTTGTTGAGCTCAACGGTCTGTCGCGCTCCTGCAAGTCGGTTACTGTCAAGTACTTGACCAACCCCGGCGGTGCTGGCCAGAACTCGACCGACACGACCTTTGGCGGCAGCCAGTGGACTTTCGCCAGTCTCGGCAAGGAGGTCAAGAACGTGAAGCCCACAACAATCAAGGTGCCTGTCAAGCGCGGCAGCGCCCAGATCCCCGTTCCCTACAGCTCGGTCGCCATTGTCTACCTGTAAACGACGAGCTAAACAAAACGAAAATCCAGTGAATCAGTGACTCGTGACCAACCATGTATACTTTCCAGGCCACGAGATTGTCTTGATTACTCCCACAATATACGGCTTATAAGAAGTAGTTCTAGGTGGCAAAAATGGCGGTAGTATGCGTTAGTTGACATATTGACAGGTAGCAGATACATGATAATCAGATTTATTTGTGTGGCCGATTTTGTTTCTGGTACATTTTGTGACTTTTAGTCCGGCATCTACTTAGTATCATAGGAATTTACTATAAAATCGAGATCATACATGCTAATCAACCATTAACCGACGATACAAACAATAATAAGCAACCAGTCATCCGAGGGCCACGCTACGTGGCAAAATGGACGAGTTAAGCAAATTTTAAAAACACGCACAAACCTACAATCGACAATTTTCGAGAAATCGTATCGCCACAGCTAACATTGGACATTTTTAAAAGTATGATTGCATCCTCATATGTAACATCTTCGCATGGCATGATTAGATGATCATCGTTGCCGTACTCCGTGAAGGAACAAATTGGAGCCTCACACGAGATAAAACAAAACAAAGTAGAACATCAACGCCATGCATCGACAAGGCTGGGCAATATTGATCATTTTGCAATATTTATTTTCCACGAATGATAGCAAGGCTGTATTTGTTGAATTTGGTTGACGTGAAATGCATTATCCCCTTTTCTACGAGCTCCGACGATGACACAAACACATGGTGATCACAAACAAAAGTTGACCGCTCCCAGATGGGATGTACAAAGGGCCGGTGTACCGCGAAGCTGGGGAAATTCTGTTTTTGGAAACTGTGCGTGGGAATGGGAATGGGACATGGTAGTAAGATGGCAGATGGGACGATCCAAACGTGGACCAACGGCCAACGTGGGCGATAGGAACGAGTCCCTGGTCTACATCCATCATGAGATCGAATCCACGCCAAGGTGAGTCCGGATGAGGGAATGAACGTTGTTGAACAAACATGGAGACTTGCAGGCGTCCAGAACGGCGTTTTCTTCTTGTCATCTCTTCAACCTCGGACAACGGCTGCCAGAACATGGCAGGACAGACGTACGAAGAGAGACGACTGGACAAAAGGACTAATGTAGGGCCCAAGGTTATTTCAGACCCCCTGTCACTCTTTTTCTTTTCTTCTTATTTTCTTTTCTATCTTCCTTGTCTCGCGGAGCGTCGGTGCCCTCAAAGAAGAAAGGTCATGTCCGAAAAAAGAAAATAAAACGTCAGAAGGGCGAGAAGGCACAGACATGGCAAGAACCGCGCATAGACTCGGTAGAAGTGACTGTGGGGGTGGTGGTGTGAATGGTGTGAATGACCAAGGTTGTACAGCCAAGGTTGGGCAACCTTGGTTGGTGAGAGGTGAGAAAAGAGTAATGCGCGCCTACTACCAGGGCTATCTTGCCGATAGCAAAAACGACATGGGGATTTTTTGTCCGGGGTCTGGGGTGAGCAATGGGGATTAGACTGGAGATGGTTGGGATGGAGTCTGGGGTGATTGGCACAGATTTTCGGTGACGGACAAAGACTTGCAAAAAAGTCGGGACAAAAGCTGCAAGTTGAAAGACAAGACATGCTTCCCCGCACGCGATGCATTAGTCCTGGTGAATTAATTGGTGAAGCATCCTTGCCCATCACGAGCAAGATGCTTGTTTTGTGGTATGTCGAGGTAAGGACTTTTTAGAATTTAACATACGAGGCGAAAAAGAAAGCAAGAGAGGCAATGTGGATAATCAAGGCCGTTCCAAGACTGCCAGTCGCTCTTTCATATTTTTACTGCGGGGGAAGTCTGAACTAGCGGACCCGCCCCCGTTTGGGAAGGCACCCGGCGCAGCCTCGCCGTTTTCCTTTGCACGATTTTTAGCTTTGGCAAGTGCGATCTAGCAATTTCAGGGGTGTGTTGACACATAGTGTCATTCGACTGCAGACTGCATCTGGGAGGATTCGGTTGCGGTTGACTGCACGAGACTGGATACGACCGCAATTGAGGCTGGCCAACATTTTTGTTTATATCTCAAGACCAAGCCTCATCCTTTCGAAAGAAGATGATCACGACGATCAGGTTCATTCTCAGGATTCAAGACTTTCTCGTCTCGAACTGAATTTTCACTTGCCCTCCTCAATTTGACTTGATTTCTCGACCGTCTTCCCCTCTGCCATGGCCTTCCCCTCTGCCATGGCCGACACCGAAAAGTCGCAGCCGGCTGCTGCTGACGCGCCCGGCGCATCCACCGGCGCCCCTATTGTCACCACATCGTCTGAGGCCGCCGACCTTACGCCGTGGTGGGCCGGCCGCAGCGCCGAAGCCAGCCATGCCGCCACCGTTGAGCGCTCCATGAGCATTGCCGACGCTCTGCGCCTGTACCCCAAGGCCATCTTCTGGTCGTGCGTGATCACGCTCGTGATTATCATGGACGGCTACGACACGGCCTTGATCGGTTCCTTCTTTGGCTATCCGGCCTTCCAGCAGCGTTTCGGTGTTTTGGTCGACGCCGAGAAGAACTCGTACCAGGTGCAGGCCAAATGGCAGACTGCCCTGGGCTTGTCGAACCCACTCGGCGGCATTGTCGGTATCTTCCTCAACGGTATCCTGACCGAGCGCTACGGCCACAAGAAAGTTCTGCTCGGTGCCATTACTTGGTTGACTGGTGTCATCTTCATCGTCTTCTTTGCGCCGTCGATCGAGGTTCTGTTCGCCGGCGAGATTCTGTGCGGTCTATCCTGGGGTGTCTTTACGACCATGGGCCCGGCCTACGCTTCAGAGGTCGCTCCTGTCGCCCTGCGTGCCTACCTCGAGATTTTCGTCGTGACCTGCTGGGGCATTGGCCAGCTCGTCTCCAACGGTGTCTTGTATGGCCTCAACGGCAAGCACGGCCAGTGGGGCTGGCGCATTCCCGTGGCCGTCCAGTGGGTGTGGCCCGTCATAATCGTGCCGCTCGTCATCTTCTGTCCCGAGTCGCCCTGGTGGTACGTGCGCAAGGGCCGCCTCGCTGAGGCAGAGCACTCGTTCCGCCGCTTGTCATCGGTTGGTCCCGAAGAAGCCAAGGCCGCCATTGCCCTGATGGTCGAGACTACCGAGCTCGAGCGTAGCTTGGCCGAGGGCGAGTCGTACATTGACTGCTTCAAGGGCGACCATTTGTGGCGCACGGAAATCACTTGCGTCGCCTGGACCTGTCAGGTCTTGGTCGGTTTCGCCATTGTCAACTACGCTACCTACTTCTTCGAACAGGCCGGTCTGCCTGTCGCCTCGGCCTACAAGCTGTCCGTCGGCCAGGGCTGTCTGCACCTTGTCTGTAACGTGCTGTCCGTCTTTGTCACAGCCCGCTTCGGCCGCCGCACCATCTTCCTCTGGGGCGCCGCCCTCATGTTCGCCACCATGTTTATCATCGGCTTTTTGGCGCTTCCGAAGCAGACCGCTGGCACCGGCTACGCCTCCGCCGCCATCTTTTTGTTGTGGTTCTCCATCTACGAGCTCACCGTCGCCCCGGCCGTTTATATCATTGTCGGCGAGACCTCGTCCACCAAGCTGCGCTCCAAGACCATCGCCCTCGCCCGCAACACCTACAACGTCGCCAACATCGTCTCGCTGACGGTCTCGCCGTTCGTCCTCAACCCCACCGAGGGCAACTGGAAGGGCAAGACTGCGTTCCTCGCTGGCGGCTTCTGCCTGCTCACCTTTGTCTGGGGCTACTTCCGCCTCCCCGAGTGCAAGGGCCGCACCTACGAGGAGCTCGACATTCTCTTCAACAAGCGCGTCCCCGCCAAGGAGTTTGCCACCTACAACATTGAGATGGACCGCCTTGTGGACGAAAAGACGGCTGCGGCCACTGCCGAGCATCACGAGTAGGAGAAGTCCAAGAGTTAACTTGTTTTTTGGAAAGTCTAGTTTTGTGTTTCATGGCGAGGTTGTAGTCGGGAGGCAGGTGCGCGCATAGTTTAGTATATAGCTGGACCCAAGAATGTCACTCTACGTATATTGTGTGATAGTTTATTCGTCTTTGCAGTTTATTCGTCTTTGCTTTCAGATCGCGGCTGTTCCTACGATGCCTATGTGAATTACAACGTAACTTCATCCAATGCAGGCCCGCCTCCATTTCTATCGGAGGCTCCGCACGATGTGAGCGGCACGTCCGAAAAAGGTAGATTTCGACACTTGACGTTTACTGCAGCCCCGTCTACTCCGTTCTGCAATGAAAGTACATGGAGCTCATATGGATGTAACAGTTGGAGAATAGCTTCCCCGCATTCTGTCCGAAAAGGAAGGGAAGAAGAGGATGAGGCGATGTCATACAACTACATATCACGATGAAAACAACGCCCGGCAATATCACATCTCAACCTTTTCTTTCCACCAGTTCGTCCTCTTTGTATGATATTGTCAGTGCTGTACTCATGAAGGCCATTCTCTACAGCCCACTATGGAAGCACATTGTGTGCGTCGTTTCGATGCGGCCAAACATCGTCAGTCTCAAGCATTGAAAACTCTGCTGCAGTTCTGCCTCAGTTCCAACAGACAGCACCCCGTCCCTACCCATATCGTCGTGATCCTTAGGAGGCCTCTTTACTTGAAAAAGCTTACAACCAACATGTCCCTATGGGAAAGTACGGATCGAATCCAAAGAAGATCGTGACGTATCCAAACATCCAACCACACAAGCCGAAGAAACCTTTAGAACGACGAATCATATCGTGACCAATATACTCCGGTTGGTCAAGCCAACCAAAAGTACATTGAAGTAGCTACACGAGCGGATGAGGCCTTCCGGAAGTCATCATCGATCGTACTTTAGAGATCCCATGGATTGTACGATCGAAAATACACCAGAATGGAAAGCATCGTTAAACGCTTTCGTTCGCTCGACGTAGCAAGCAATATCCTATAGCTGGCGACGAGAAAGATGCAGCAAAGTTGAAGTTTACTTTTGGAAGATGCAAACATATGGTATACACAAAAATGCGGAAATTATACGGGGTTCTACAAGCATCCAAGGCCGCATAGGCAGCAGCCGCGTAACTCAGCAAAACCAGCTGCCGAATGGATCATGCGACAGGTTAGAATAGAGCCTTGGGCTGGTGGCACCATATAACAAATGGCACCGGTTTGAAAAGAACGTAGGTGATTACACGATTGCAGTCAGAAGACTACAAAGTAAACTAAAAGAATAAATGCATAAATCACAATGAAGTTTGAATTCCAGCGAGGCCTCACTCACATAATACAGCAAGCTGAATTCTCGATATCCAAATCCCCGCCCCGTCTACTCTCGTTTGAAACTTTCCACGTTCAAATATCACGATTTTTCGTTGCGTTGCAACCGTTTGGAAATTTGAAAATTTTGCAAATGGTGCGTAATGATATAGGAAAGTGAAGCTTGATAGGTTTGATATCGTGGAGCTAGAGAAGTGCGGCTCGGTCAAAAGCCACTTAAACGGACGCGCTAACCATTTTAGGAAGTTTCCAAATAAGCTTAAAAAAAGGGTCGCGAACTAAAGCTTCACAGGGCTGTTCGTGACTGTATGTGCAAGGCTGGGCCATCACTAAGACGTAAACTGTAGGAATCTAATAGAAGACTCTATTCAAAGTCAAATAATGACTTCATCGAATGCGTACTTCGTCTACCTCTAGTAGATGCTTTTAAAAAAGTATAAATATCTGGCTGCTCTGCGCTTCTGTCGAATTTTGCTTTTCTCTTTTCTTCCCTTTTCCGACTTTTTCCCTTTTTGGACCACATATCGTCACTTTTCTATCCTTCCCTCCCCTCCTCATCCTCCCTCTTCCTTCCCTATATGCCCGTCACCCTTCCCATCCTCCATCCTTTCTCCACCATCTTTCCTTCATCTCAACATCATCATCTCTTCTTCTCCGCCGTCTGCACTCTCTTTTCTTCCTTTTTCCTTCATTATTGGGGATGACGCACGCAACACACGAAGAAACGTGCTGATCCAGCTTTGGAGGAGTGGAGAAGATGCAGGTGGTCGAAAAAGAAGGGTGATGGGGCACAAAAGGCAAGAGGGCAGAGGGCGTCCTGAGTACGACAGTAAACTGCTTTTTCCTCTGCAGCTTTTGCCTTTTGCGAAAGTGCGCAGCAGTGCTGGGTCAGAGCGGGAGGATTCAAGCACTTCCGCGCCTAGACTCCAGCTGGCTCGTCCCCAAAATGAGTGGGAAAATCGATAGGTACCCACGCCACCTCTCCTTCCCTTTTTGCACTACCGTCCCTACTTTTGATGCTAACCATTAGGCCCAGTGCAAGACTTCCAGTGTGTTGTTGTCCTCGCAATTCTGACTGCTGCACTCCCCCGCCACCTGCTGAGGACTTGATGCCCCCTCAACAGTTGGACGCAGCAGCAGAAGCTCCCCCGCAACAGGCACATCCTTTGGTTGTAAGCCGTTTTTTCCCCACGCTCTGGACAAACATACCCCCACCCACCACCTGGGACTTGTTGTTTTTTTCTGTCCCTTGTTACTGCTTTTTCTGAGTTGCGGTGCAAAGTTTCAGGTATCTGTTGGCTACCGCCACCCTAGGGACCTGATGCCCCCACAGGACGCGGCCGCTGCGGCAGGTACTTGTGCTTTTCTCGCACTTTTGCAGCGTTCTCCAGCGGTTTGCAGCGTTCTCCAGCGGTTAGCAGCGTTCTCCAGCGGTTTGCAGTGTTTCCAGCGTTTCCAGCGTTTGTTTTCAGTGTTTTTCAGCGGGCGTCTGGTTTTTTTGCTGTTCTATGCGGTGCAAGGTTTCAAGTATCCGTTGGCTACCGCTACCCCGGAACGTGATGCACTCCGGGATGCGGCCGCTGCGGCAGTTACTTTTATCTTTCCGCACTTTTGCAGCGTTTTCGTGTTTTCAGGTGATTTTCAGCGAGTGTTTGATTTCTTTGCTTTTCGGTGCTCTGGCTCAAAGCGTCTGTTGGCTACCGCTACCCTGGGACGTGATGCACCCCATTATAGGATGCGGCCGCTGCTTCAGTCACTTCGATCTACCTCCCCTTTTTTCTGCTCTTCTTTCTTGTACGCTGTATCTCGGAGTTTTTGTTGGCTACCGCTACCCTGGACCCCAGGATGCGGCCGCTGCGGCAAACACCTGGACTGAAGCACTCTGTTGAACGATTATTTTGTAGGTATAGTTTAGCTTTCTGTGTTATTGGCTACCGCCATCCTGGGACGTGATGCACCTCAGGACGCGGCCGCTGCGGTAACACTTTAAGCCAGCTGTACCTTTACTTCTTGTTGTCTTGTCTTTCAGCGAGCGCTTTTTTGCTTTTGTCGGCGATTTACAGTGTTTGTGATGCACCTCAAGGCGCGGCCTCTGAGCAAGGCCCATTCCTGCACTCATCTTGTCTTTTAGCGAGCGAGTTTTTGCTTTTTTGTACAAAATTTTAGATACTTGAGATTTGCAGTCTTCAAACTGTATTTCTCATAACCACCTTTGTTGAATATTGCGAAACCCTTTCAACTATCTATTTTTTTTCTTTGTAATTCTTTTCTGCTCTCCCATCTCTGTCACAACTGTTGCCACTTTTATAAATGTTTTTATTCGGATCCATTCTCACGCTTCACATGCTCCTCTATCCCTCTTTAACAGGTGGATAAAATGCAAATGTACTCGTCTCAAGCTTCGATTTGTACAGTTTCATCTTGTCCAGTCTGAATTCAGACCACGATCCCGATGAATCAATATCAGTTGAGGGCAATGGACGGCCCGCACAGCGTTCTCCTTGGGCTGCTTTGTCTGCATTTGCAGAGAAGATGCCACAGGCTGTCGGCACAGAGCAGGGTGAACTGTGCCGGCAGATGTACACAAATCTGGCCGGATCCGTTATTCTCAAGATGGACGTCACAACACTGATGTCCACACGCAAAATCAGCTCAGAATTGGCGAAAGTTGGAGGCAAATACTACTACATGAAGACATCGGGCCGCAAAGTCCTCTGGGCGGAGCCTGAACAAGATCTGATGAGTGTGGCCGTCGATTTTTAGTGGTTCAGCAGCTTTTTTGAGCAGCTCATCACCCTCTGGCTCGCCGCACTTTGCCATGAACCTGGCCGCCAAGATCGCTAGCAACCTGCCCATTATGGCAGCCGAGAGAGATGACAAGGACGCCAAGTTTAAGAAACATTGCGCCCTGTTGCAGCTTTGGATACCCTTCCTCAAACTGCTCGTGTCTCTTCTTAAAGACCGGATTCTCGAGACGTCCAGCGAACCCAACGCAGAAGCAGCAGGCCCGCCTGAATGTTCTGAGCTGCCGCCATACCAGCGAATGTTCGTCGCTGTTCTGGAGGCCTACCTGATTGTGGCTGTTGGCATGTATCCCCAGAAGCCAAATCTTGCGCGCCCTAAGACGAGCTGAGAGTGCGACAGTTGCAATGGCATCAACTTGTTCCTGGCCAACGAGCACGAGACAACCTACTCCGTCGGTGCAAATGAGGTGTGCCGTGAGCACATTGAACAGTGGCTTGCCAAGGATAGCGTTGATTGCAGCATCGAGGTGCAGCGTCACAAAAAACCTTTTGTATTTTGTCTCACCAAGACCACAAACATTTATGAGCAGGCGTGTCTGGACTGGGACAAGCGGAAGATGGCGGCGACCAAGGTGTTCAAGGGCTTTTCTGGGAGTCATGCGCTGGAGCCTCTCCTTGGCGACAGGTTGTTCCAGCGTGTCATGAAGATGGAGAAGTTGCGTGAGAATCGGCGCAGTTAATGGGAAAGTGCGGTGGTGTTGTGGGATGATTGGTCTTTTGGATGCGTGTTAGTACGGAAGGTGCCGATAGTAGGCACAAATGGCAGGTGCAAACTTTTTGATCATGTGGTCACAAGCTCTTTCCTTTTGATACAAGAATAACTTGCAATGTCCCCTTTTGGAATTTTGGATGGTAGGGCGATGTTACTATTTACTATTTTGTTTATGTTGTGGCCAGTAGCCAAGGTCAACTTAAGGATCATATTCTTGCTTCTGACAAGCACAACCGTTTACCTTGACACACCCCCCTCCCTCAAACATTGCCCGGCATATATATACGACAGCATCAGCACTCGATATTTCTACTCACCAACAATTTTCACCATGTCGGTTAGTTCCAGCACGTCGTCCAGCCCCATCTACACGCCGGCCAGTCCTATCTTCTCTCCACCGAGTCCTATCAATAAGCCACCCGGTCCTGTCAATGCGCCGCCCAATTACCCACTTTCAGGCTTGACGGTCCCACGATGGCAACTTATGTTCACTGGAGAAGGTCTTTATTCGTCTTGTGTTTCAAGCACGGCTGGGAGCAATACCTGCTTGCGCCCCAGGAAAGAAAACGAGATTACAATCTCGAGAACGAAAAGCCCCTGATTCAGACAATAAAGACCGCCATCCGAACCCTCAGATTAAAAAGATGGTTCGACGACAAATACAGCGGTGACTACAGCCATCTCAATGCCTATAAGTTGTGGCAGGGGATCTACGAAGCGATGGCTCTGCGGGCCAAGAACACATTTGATACACTAACCGTTCGCGATTCGGAACCGGCCGCATCGTTCCTGCACCGGCTCCAGCAAATCAAAGACGCTACAGATGCAACCAAGTACGCCATGTCCGATCAGCAGTTTTCAGCATGTGCGTTCAATGCGTTGATGCCACTTGTTTCAGAGTCAATGGTAGCACAAATAAGTACGTTCCAGACGCTTGCCGCGGAAGGCCTCCTCGAATTTCGGACGGCCAAGATAATCCTGGTGACCTTCCTCGACGCACAAAAAGGAGTACCGACACCAAATCAGGCCAGCATCAACTTATAAATTCATTTGGTCTTTTTTGAGAGTGAATTTTACTACAACCATACAGACGAATCACAGAAGACTACACAAGACGATATCCGTCTTTCTTGGGATGAAAGTCGCAATTCATGCGCATTGTTGGATGAACATTTCCTGTCTCCTATGGTAACTTAAGTAGGCATGTTTCTATATATTTCGGGCGCATCAGTGCTATTGGCTTCTTTGACATAATTACAAGGGCTTTGGGCGTTTATAACAAATTCATCTGTTTCTTTTTTTTGTTATTGTCTGTTTCGTGGATTGATGATGTTGGATGTTTTTGAGGTCCTATGGATGAATGTACCGTCCCAAAAAGGTGGTCACGTGGAGTGACCCACGAAGTGGCTTATTGTGCATATTTGGTCCAGTTGTGTCATGTGACTGCGAACCTAGACTAAAGTGTATGCACCGTGCGATTTCGGCCAATTCCACCCCTTTTCTCAACAAAACAATAACCGTTGGTGTACGACCTCATTGCAGACAGAATCACAGTCGGCCACCATCACGTCGCACAACCTGTTTCCGCCCCCAAACCCACGCCCACCATGGTGTATCACAGCGAAAGCGAAGAGATGCTTCCACACGACAAATGCCCTTTTCGCACGCTCGCAGAATACCAGTCATGGCAGTCGTCGGTCAACGACACGTTCCGCGCCAAGGGCCTTTTGCCGTGGCTCCAGGTCCCCGTCCTGCCGCCTGCAACCACAGAGGACCCACTCCAGAATGACGCCGCCATGGACACTTGGAAAGCAGAACGTTTGGACGCCTGCCAACTGGTTTTCGATGCCGTGCGAAAGGTCGACTATTTGACAGCCGCTGTTTGGCCCAAGGGCGAGCCCAGACTGGGCTCCGAACCAGCTTCCGTTTTGTGGAGAGACGTCAAGCACTATGTCAACAAGGCAATGCAGAAGCGGGCTAATGAGCTCATGCGTGAGCTGCTGGCCCTCACTCCATGGCACTTTAATGGCAACGCAAGACTCTTTGTCAACAAATACGACGAAATCACCAACGAGCTGCAGTCTGTGGGCACAGATTTCAGCGACGATGTTCTTGCAGCAAGATTATTACGAATGCTGGTGGATGTGGACCGGCACTGGGTGGAACAGCAAATACAAGAGGCCAAGCCTGGGAAGTTAACATACGCACAAGTACGAGATCGAAGCTATGAACAGTTTCAGAACAACTTCAAACGGTCGACGCTCAACTAGGAAATAACTTGGTAATATTTTGCACGATAAGAAAAGGTTTGATAACGGCAAAAGTTAGTTTGTTTGCATGTATAATAACTTGAACTGGTTGTTAATTCAGTATGAAAGAAATATCACATAAAATCTGTCGGCTTCCGGGACGGTTTCAACTGTACAAAGTAAAGAGTGATAAGTCGAATAAAAATGTAGGTTTAATAACTCCCGTACTCCTAGATAATACCCAAACTCGCTCGCTATATGTTTGCGATGTAAATAGAAATTCCAACAAGACTTAACCAAAAATTAACCCAAAAATGCAGACCCAGCCATAAACATCTAGCCCATGGTCTCGTTCCATGGCCGGAAACTTTGAGAGTCATAGGACGGAATGCACTTAACATTCTCTGGCGGCGACTTCTGCCACTCGATCTTGTCCTTGTTCTCGTCGTCTGCTCCCTCGCCCGTCCATCGTGACGTGTAGCCCTTGAGATCCTTAATTCTCTCGGCGTTTGCGTCAGAGTACTCGAGGTTGACACTCGGCACGACGGCAATCTTGCCGTAGCCATAATACCACATGTCCTTGCAGAAGAGTTGTGGCTCGCCCTGCTTGCACTCGCCGTCACGCGGACCGCGGAACCGGATGGACGACGCGGCATCTAACAAGGGCTTGGCTGTGAAGACGGCGGCACCGTCCCAGCAGGAGAACACCTGGAAGGGCTTGTGGTCGGCGAGGCTCGCTTTGGCGACATCGTTGTTCCAAAACAGGTTCCAGGCCGAGTTCCAGTTGCCGTCGGCCGGGATCTCAAAGAAGGAGTCGCCGTTCATACCACGGGCGACCCAGACGTCGTAGAACGTAGGGTCGCGGCCGACGTACGTCCAGTCCAGACCACAGGTCATGTCTGCGCCGAGCCGCTGCCGCTGGTAGACGAGCTCCAGAATGTCTTCTGTGCATGCGGCAACATCGTTCAGGAAGACAACTGTGGTGTCATGTCCTGCGCCAGGGACGTTACCGTCCACCAGAGGTTGTATGGCGAGGTTCCTCAGCTCAGCCAGCTTTGAGATCCGGTCTCCCTCCTGCGGGTTGATCTCGCTCGACCGAAGAAAATACGTGGTGTCAATCTCGTCCAGTGCAGGGCGGATGGCCTGCAGCACGTCGTAGGTGCCGTCGTTGGAGTTGCCCTCGACAATGGATAGCGCGCAACTGGATGGGCCAAGAAACTTTATCGTTTCTACGACACTTCCAATGAGTCGTGGCAGCAGCGCCACTGAATCGCGCAGGTCAATGGCAAAGAAGTATTTGATTTCTGGGCCGTTTTCTGGCGCAAATGCCGAGAGTTTGAGGCTGTCGTATCGTGATGGTGAGGGAATGTCGGGACATTTGAGTCGTGGCAGAGCTTCGCTCTTGATGTCGAAGATGCTGTTCACGTAGCGCGTGATGTTCTCGGCCGGAAGGATTCCTGGAGAAATTAAAACATCATGTGGTCAGTGCATGGTGTTGACAAGGAAGATCCATGATTTTGTCACAAAGGCATGTCAAGTGTCAAAAGTCAAGGAAGAGAACTTACCGCTGTATGTGTATGATGTGTCGCCGTTCTCCTTGCTGCTGTCCTTGCTGCTGCCGCTTCCTGGTAATCGTATTGGTGCTGGGAGCCGTGTAATGTGATGGCTGCCAAAGTAGAGGGCGCTGGCAACGAACACCAGGAGCAGGATTTGCCCTACAAAAAGGTATTTTCGTCTCATCGCAGGAAATCTGCCTCTTCAATCGCCAAGGGGCTGTGTGAAAAGTGTAGGTCGTGGTTATGAGTGGCGGAATAAAACAAATGACGGCCGCAGGTCGGTGGGCTGCGGCAACATGTTAAGTCGACGTTGATGAAGATGTTGAGGAAGCGTTGAAGAAGGAAAGTTGGAGTAAAGGAGGAGAAGGAATGTTTTGTTTGAGATTTTGCGACAGCGACGGGGATCTCGTCATTGACAAAGACAAGGCAAGAACCACAAAGGACCTCAAAAACGACAGGAGCCAGGGTAACAAAGCACAGAGGCAGCGCAGGGGCATCAGAGAATGGTTCAGAGTGTTTTGAAGGGTCGTTTTTGGCGGCTCGCTAGCGCAAAAGGGGCAAAGCGGCGGGTTGACCGTTTCTGAATCCGGGCGGCTAGAACGCCCAATGGAAGGCAGTTGCGCTGTAGTGGGGTCATGTGACACTGCCAAATTGCTTGTAAATCACGCTGAAGATGTGCAAAACGCGCCGCAAAAACCAAGAAGATCCGCACTGGATGAGGAAAGACAGGGAATGACAGCGGGAAGCACATTTTGGTCCGCAAATAAGCTCGCACTAATGGCAGCAAGGGGTGGGCGCTTCGGAGGAAAAAACGAATAAGAGGGCTGTTTCAATCACTAACACCAGTAAGCTTCAGAGGATCGACCATTCCCGAGTCCAGAACCAACAGCACTTTTTTGAACAGGCAAAACTTCTGAAAAGAGCTCACGCCGCACAAATTGATTACCAGGCAGAATATCCACGAAGCGACGTGCTTCATTTGGCGCTTAAAAGGAGAGGCAAGAGACTCGACGCCACAGAAGCCCCTGCATGCAATTGAGCTGGACGGGATTGTCACAGATTTAGAGTCCTTTCAGCGAATAGAATTTACAAGGGTCTGGAAGCTGCTGTTGGCCAAGCTACAAGAGCCCAGAGCTTTGGGCTTGGCAGGCGTTGCGGTACCTAAAATTACACCAACACAAGGCGATTTATCGTGACATTCGGTTTTACACGATATTCTCATGCCGCGTCGATGCAATGTTTTGTGCAACGTCAAGATCTGGGCATAATCAGCGATAGATATAGACTCCGGCGTAAACAATAGACTCATGACTTTGCCCTCGACGTGTCCTTCAGTGCTCTTAATTACCACTCTGCATGACAATCTGCCTGGGCGCTGCTCTAAGCGCTGGCCATCCCCTAGGACCCGCATTTGACACGCTATGCTGCAGTGAATTTGGCCCCCAACACCCCTAAAATAGCTGTAAACATGAAAACAGAGGAAACATACAGCGAATCTGAACTCTTGATTGTCGATGCCAGGTATTTTCGCGTCAACTTGGCGACGAGATTGGAGACAAGATGCTGTTTTGTCGAGATGTTGGCTCTTCATGGTGGCCACGGCCGTAAGCGCCTGAGAGTGTATGGTTTTCTACGTGGAAGTGATCTACATATGTACTGCCAAATTCCCCAAGTACACTTACACGATCACATCGTGAATTTTGTCTTTGTATTTTTCTGTTCTTCTTGCTTCTGTTCCCTTCCTTTGTGTTTTGTCGTCTGCTTCATTTTGTCCTTCCTTTTTTATTTTATTCATTCTTTCTCTGTACGACTCATGGGCTTCGATCACTTGTTACACTAAGCTCGACTTCATCGTCATCGTCACACCTGTCAACTTTGTCTCGCCATCTTTCCCCGGACTTTGGACGTCGTACAACCTGTCAAGATGCATCTTGTGTTGCGTGCCATTGTCCACGTTTTGCTCGTGTACACACTTCCGTGTGCTGCATCTGTACGACGAGGCATCGAGATCACCAGTTCATCACCAACATTAACAACACCACCTCGATATGGAGTGACTCTGGCTCCCCGAGAAGCCGATGGAGTTTCTCAGCTCATCACTTGTGGCTACCAAGATGGCAATGCCAATTCTCCCCGTTCAGCCCAGCCCGGGTTCGACTGTCGTGTTGACACGGACCACGGCATCTGGGGATTCTGTCCCACGACCGTGATTGCCGCCACAGATTGCGGTCTGGCTGCAGCGTGTTTTGACTCGGGCACATGCACAAGCATATGCAAAGCCAATCCGGGATCTGGCCTATTGACAATTACATGGTCAGTTCTTCTTCCTTCCATAATAAACCTGCATCCAACTAACGCACTTTAGCCCTGTCTCTGGCAAAAATACTGCCTACTGTTCAACTGCAATGTTGACTTTTGGCGTCGACCAGACCTATGCATACGTCGCCTGCGGCAATCTGCCAAAGACTGATCACTATGTTGTCACACCAACCTTTACACCCTCGACAACTTCCACGTCGACGACCTCGACAAGCACGAGCACCTCGTCGTCCACATCATCCAAGGCAACAACGTCACGGAAGACTGCCCAGGCCCCAACTGATGATTCCTCAACGACGACGTCTGCCATACAAACTCAAACACAGACACAGACTCCAGCTGGTGTCAGCTCCGGTAGTTCAAACCATGCGTCACAATCACCTACCCCGTCTGGCGGAGGTAGCAGCAATCTCGGTGCCATCATTGGTGGTGTTCTCGGTGGCCTGGCCCTGCTTTGTGGCTCAGTCGTCGCCGTCGTTTTCATCATCAAGCGCAACCGATCGAATAACATTAAAAAGAAGAACGGATCTTCCTCCTCGTCCACGTTTAACTCACCACCATCCATCTCACCATCAACAACGCCATTTCCACCCGCGCCGCCTTATGCACCGCAAGGACAATATGGCGTCCAAAATCCATACGGAGGTCCTCCACCACGGCCACCACCCGCACCAGGCCTGCCACAGCAAATGTACCCGAATGTATACCACGAAGCAGACACATCAGCCGAAAAATACAAGACATCGTTCGACCACAATAGGGGCTACAATGCCTATGCCGTCGAGTTGCCATCCGGTAACAATAACTGATACTTAAAAAATCGTGTTGTTGGAAGGAGAAAGAAAAACAGATCACTCACCGCGTCATTTCATTCGTTTCTTATTTTTAATTTTCCATTTCTTATCTATCTATCTCATATCCACCTGTATCTTCTATCATTGCATTGCTGTTTTATTTCAAGTATATTTATGACAATAATGAAAACATTCTTATCTTTAATTTTCCGCGTCCATATGTCGTCAATATTCGGGATTGCTAGCCTTACCAGGGTATCGACGGCAAGGCATTAAAATGTCCCCGCAGGACTTCAAAGAGCCGCTGGGTACGAGATAAAACGTAAGAAAAAAGAAGCAAAATATTACAGTATGCATTCAGAGCCAGTGGTAGTAAAGTCAGAGCCATTGTTCGTACCTGGAACTGGAGGTATGAAGAACTTGGCCGTCCGTTAACCGTGCTCTGTCTTCTCAGCCAATAGTGCATCTTTCAGATGAGGAGTAAAGTAAGAGACCCGTAGCATTTAATTATGGCCTTGCTAGACAGAAGATCTCAAGACCGCTTGGCGCCATCGAGTACCCTGCGACCGTGACGAAGAATCGTACTTGCGTCCACAAGACTGTATGCGGCACCATTGAGTATTTGTCCCATCAGTTCCAGTGTACCCGCCGAGAATATGTCAATTTCCCCGGTTTGCTTTTCTTCTCTTGTGCGCTGCCACCAGCGACGCTTTGGGCAAGTGATTAACTTTTGGACAAGTTCTAATTTGTCGCTTGTTGCCTGTAGGCCGATGTTGATGGCCTCCAAATTTGGTCGGAGGTCCTCAACAAAGAAGCCCAGGGGCCTGTCTGGTACTGGCAGTCTTAGTCTTAGAACGGACTCTGTATCTCTCATATGGTCCAAGGACCATGATAGAATGGTGCGCGCCGACGACGAGAAGCCCAACGCCCCCATCCCTCCCATCAAGACCATTGGAAGCCCAAAGCGGGGACGCGGCGGTGCTTCGTCGCCGTAAATAGCATAACTGTTACTGGAAAGGGCCTCGTAAACGAGTCTTTTCACAACGTGAGCAGCCAAAGATGCACTATTTATTGCCCCATGCCCGGCTCTTGCTGCTTCAAGCGCGCAGTCGTATCGTTTTTGGTATTCCCGCCGCAAGGCAATGTCTCCGTCTGCGTCGTTGCGCATAGGACCATATTTGGCGTCTATTCTAATGTCATCCGCCGTGTCTGCAATGTCCCGTGCATGCTGGTCGATAATGTCTGCCCTTTTTACAATGGCATCGGTGGCGGAAATGATGAATGCGTTGGAAATTGTCGTGGCCTCAACTCCCGGTGCATTCTGGACGATTGCTCGGTAATTTTTGAGCACCCTTGATTTTCTGGATTGGACAGCCCTCCGTTTTCTCTTATGGCTGGCCATGGTCGATAGTATGCTTTCTGGAGTTGGTTTGAGCTCAAAGAGTGTCGATAAGATAAGAATGATGATCGTCTGGCTGAAGGAGGTTGAGATATGATGTTTGTGTCCTGTTTTTTTTTTTTTTTTTTTGTGTGTGGATGGCCAACGATACTTATAGGATCACTTTATAGTCTAATAAAATTGTTAACTGCTGAACGTGTGCCAGATGGCCTACCACCAGGGTGTGTGCGATTACTGAGAAGGCATGACGCCTTAAAATATAGGTTGAATGTCTTTTGATCTTAGATGGAAGCCAAGTTGGACGGTATATGGGGACTTCAGACGCTAGGCTCGATTCCAGGGAAAGACCCCAGCTCCAATTACGGGCCGGCTCTCTAGTTCCCTCGTGATGCATCTGATCATATAAAGGGTACTATTTGTTACTAATCGACTCGTTCTAAAATTCTAGCCTCGTGACCAAGTTGTGCGCGCTCCGTGTGTTGTCGAAAATTTATGATGTTCACTTTGGTGAATTTACGACTGGGGTTCCGCTGGGAGTGATGTTTTGTGGATTTTGCGGAGCTGTCATGAAAATAACACTGTAATATTGTTTATCCTTGTTCCCTTTGCATGTTTTCCCCATTCCCTTATCACCATGCCTCTTTCACTTCTTTTCCTCGCCTTTATCCGGTCTGTTCATTGTCTCCGTATGCGTAGTCGCGTCAGCCGCCTCAATCGCCGTTCATGCCAAGAAGCTCCAGGGCAACAGGATAGGCCTTCGCCTCCTTGTTGAGCATGTTCAGCTCGTAGACGGCAATTCTATGCGCGGCCTCGGCCCAGCGGGCGTTCTGCGCCGTCTTGATAGATTGAGCACCACCTTCCGCATTCACCTTCTCCTTGGCCGCGTCCCAGGCCGCCTCGGTACGGACAGCTTCCTTCTGTGCATAAAGGATACGCTGGGCCAGATCAACGGCTTCCTTATCGCGTCCTTTGGCCTCTTCTTGTTTTTCAAGGTCGCTTTTCTGGAACGGTAGGTAGCTCCGGATGATGACCAGGATGGCCCAGAGACCGGGTCGTCCCGCAATATCGGTCATCTTGATGGGAGTGGAGATGGAGATGTTGCGAAATATGTATGTTTATACGTTGTGGAAGTTCGAGTCGGTGGCGGGGACCGTAAGCGTTGTTTTTGACGGAGTCTCCGTCTATAATGTGGTAATGTTAGCTTTAAGAAGCAGACAAGCGAAGCTGTTTACTGGTCATTGGTTATTCTGTTGACTTACTTAGTGCGGTGGTATATGGTGGTGGGATAGGCCAAGTTTGTGCGTTTGTCGGGATTTGTGGAAGAGGTTCACATTGGTCAATATTTTATCCTGTCTGTTTATTTATATTTTCTTCAACAATTCGGCCCGTATTCACTTGCGAGGAAGGAGCGTATAAGGAAGGCACGATGGACGTGAAGTCAGAACTACATTCTTTCATTGGTCTGCATGCAGCAATAAGTGGGTCTTAAAACACAACAGATATGCCAACGTTACTTTCTCTGACGACATTCTTTTCGTCACCAAAATAAATCATCGTCACTGCACGCCAAGCCTCATATTTGCTGCCAGCTGGAGGGTGGCATCGGCCTGCGTCTTTGCCGCTATAGCAGATTCCTTCAGACGTCTAGAGCACGGGCCGTATATCGGACCTGGAATGAATTCGTCTTTGAGGGCACGTGGAACGGGCAGAATCTCGACCATAAATTGGTCCCTGGCTGATTCTGTTGCGCCTTTGAGAACAACTTTTGCCATTGTAACGATCCCCTCGACCTTGTCAACACACTCCGCCGCATTCTTGGTCATTTGTGCCAGCTTGCATATTGCGGTCGCAGAGCGATTCGCACTCGACGCCGTCCCATCCCACCACGGTTCTTGTTCGCCGGCAACAGACGAGCTCGTGCCTATTTTGGCCACGGTACCCGTCGATTCTGTCGATTCTGTCGATCCTTTCGGATTTTTCTGTTCGTTCTGTTCTTGCGGTTCGTTGGCACCAGTTGAAACAGCCGTGTGGAGCTCGTCAAGCCCATCTCTTGTGTCGCGAAACTGTGTATCAAGTTCCCAAACAAGGCATCCAAGGCTCGTCATTTGCTGCATATAGGAACATTTTGCAGCCTGGTCGCCCTCTGTCAGTTGGCAAGTTACAGTCGCAATCTCCAACGCAACAAGGACCGCGTCGATCCGTTGGTGGCTGGGCCGCGATGTTTCGGGGCGGACAGAATTCAAGGGTGGAAATGGCCGTGTTGCCGAACGACAGATGTATCGAATCATGTGAGACATTGTATTTCCGCTGTTTTTATTTTTGCTGTCCGCAAACAGGTCCGCCGCAACGGCTTCGTTCATTGCAAACGTGACCATGTCCACAGTCAGGGCGGCACATGCAACGGCGGCCTGCGCTGCCCGCGCGGCAATCCGTGCGATTCTCGATTTTTGGTGGCTTTGGTGGTGCATGTAGTTGTTGACATCGGCCTCGTCGATTGTGTTTATGTAGAAGGTCGCGGCTTTGGGCAGTATGCACTCGAGGGCATAGAGGGTGAAGTCGGCGGACTCGGTGATAGCATCTAATTCGATCCTGCATTGTTCGATGGGAGCAGCGAAATTGTTCAAGCACGCCATCAACAACGGTTTGCACAGAGCGTTTGCTTCGTGGACAGCCGTGTTGTCCGTAATAGCTCGCGGGGTAATGAATTCCTCTTTCCTTACCCACCAGAACTTTGGTCGAGGTGGCTTTAGATCGATCATCTTGATAGCAGTATATGACGTTGGTGGCAGTAGAATGAGATAACGAATTTCAAATGTTATAAAGTAAAGGAATGTTAAACGATGGGATATCAAGATAAAGAGATGAGGCTGGAACGTCTGCAATTATTATTAGATCGGTCTGGGATACCTATTTATACTCAAGATGGGGCTGCAAGGCTAATCTTATTTTATTCTGTTGGCTGGGTGGTAATGTGATGTAGGCCGTAATATTGTTGTGCTTAGTACAGTGCGTTTTCACATGACCGTTCCAAGCTACAAAATAGGGTAGATTTACTGTTGAGCCTACAATCATATTGACTAATAGTCTTCGTCACGACTTGCGACACCAAGCTTCAGTACTTGTTGTTAGGGTCCTACTAGCTGTGGCAGGTCTAGATCAGCCGTTTCCATCCATTAACTTTTTTTGAAATACTGTAAGGAAAATAACTCCTAAACTACTGCACTCAAGACAACCATCGGTATTACTATAATTGGTCAACTATTCGTGTCAGACAACTCTATTTATTGGCATCTTTGGCGGTGTGCGGTGCGATGATATGTGCTGTCCTTATGTACATGAATTTTTTTTCTTTTCACAGACACGTTTTCTTATTTTCAGGCATCTGACTTCCCTCATATTTATTCATAATGTAATAACGCGCACAACATCTACAAGCTAGCTTGGCCTGGCTCCACGGCACAGTAAAAATGGAAATTGCATCCTGTCCAGCAGCGATGTATCCTTTGGCTTCCGGTTGTCCCACTCGCCCGGGAACCGCTCGACATGTTTATCCATTGTCCACTCCGCCCGCACATCTACATCCACAAATCCTGCCGCTATCATCTGCTCTGCAAACAGATATGCCTCGATACCGTGAAAGACAACGCCATCCATCTTCCCTTGCGGGTGGAACCGCTTGGCCTCGGGGCCAAAGTTTTCGTAGTCGGTCAGAGCCAGTTTTCCACCAGGCTTGAGGCAGCCGTATATTGTCTTGAGCAGGGCGGGGTGGTCGGGGATGTGGTGCAGCACGAGGTGGCTAATGATGAGGTCAAACTTTCGGCGGGGCTTCGAGTCATCCGGACCATCTGCCCGATCGGCAGCCGGCAGTGCTGGATCTTCCGGGTCTGTGAGAAGTAGAGACAGCGGCTGCACTTTGTCCTTCATATCCGCATAGGGTCCAGCCAGCTTTTGCTCGAGGACATCGATCATCCCTTGCGCGGCGTCGACGGCCACGATTCGGCGCACGTGCAGTGCCAGACGGAGTGTCAGCAGGCCCGTGCCGCAGCCAATCTCGAGGACGTCTAGCTCTTTCGTTTCGACCGCGTTGCCGCCCAGGTAGCGCAGGATGGCCTGCAGAGCGCTTTCTGATGCGCGGTGCACGTCGGGGCTGCTGTCCCAGGCGGCGGCCATCGCGTTGAAGCGCTCGTTGCCCGGCGCGACTTTCGCCATGTTTGTCTCGTGGGTGGTCCGTCAGAGTGGCTGTAGAGTAGTATCAGGTGAGATTCGAATGTCGTCCCGTCTCGCGGTCTGCCGTGTGTCGTGTCGACGGAAGAAAGGTCGGCATTTTGGAGTCGTCGTTTGTCGGGGAAGAGGCCGAGGCTCAACGCAAAGTGACGCCGTCTTTGGACCCTTGGCGCTGTGGATCATGGGGAAACAGCGCTAAAGCAAACGGTGCGGAGCGTTATTTACAGTGGGACCCTGCCAAACTAGTGGGCCGTGCCCAACCGCCGGAAACCGGTGTGGAGAGAGGGAGGTGAGTTTTGTTTGTCTCTAAAAGCTCTTCCATTTTCTCTTGTAGAAGAGGAAGAAGAGGAAACGATAGAAAATGGTAGCCATCGTGAATGTTTGAGGTTTGGTAAATGATTTTTATTTTGGTGTAATTTTGGGGGGTGTTGTTTACAAAAAAAGTCGTTTGTCAATTTTGTTGTGGTAAGAAAAAAGTTAATTTAAGAAAAAGAGAGCAGTAGACTTTAAGTACAATTTCTTTTCCACAAAAAGTAATGAAACCAAATCGCCCAGGCTGATCGTGACTCAAGTCCATTTATTAAAGAGTGATGTATGATTTTTTTTACTATGTATCCGTTGATATCGGATGCAGCCCGTCTTTGTAGTCTATTTTTGTATATTTTCTCTCAATGTGCACCACATTTCTTTCTTTATTGACGGCGTGACCGACATCCGGATGCGGGTCCCGAGTTGTGACCTTGCGGATTTCGCCTCCGTGGTCGGAACTGCACGAGTTTCATATGAACAAACATCTTTGTTATGGCGAAGAAAGGATGAAAAGGGTTTTCTTTGACAAAATTTGTAAAGGGGCATGTAGACAATGGCCAGGTGTGGTAGCTGTTGGACAAAAGGTCGTATCTGTCTGTTGAAAAGAAAATTCTAGCCACATCAAAGACGAAATAACCTTAGATTTCCTAAAACGGATGTAAGCCAATCAGGCTGAGACTATCGTGACCTTCAAGACCGCTGCCAGAATACGACACAGATACGGCATAAAGGCGCACAAGGATAAGATGAATGACATGATGATCGATTTCCCGTTGCTTGATGAACGAGGCATGACTTTATTGCTCTGGTTTATTTTATTATGTTATACTGACGTACGTTGTATGTACGACGTGTTTAAATGATAAGATACACGAAATCTAGAGACGAGTAAAAAGAAGGCTGAAGCTAGTCAGCCATGGTAACTCTCTACTGTGCCTTCGTCACGATTTCTTCCGATGGGGCTGTGGTGGCGACGTCTGCCTCGGCGGTCGTCTGATGAGCACCGGCTTCATGGCCAGTCGGGACGCGGATGCCCTCGAGCTTCTCGGGCGCCAGGTCTTCGACAAAGACGGTCTGCTCGACGTCGACGTTGGTGTCGCGCGTGTGGTACAGGACGTAGGCGCAGAGAACGAGAGAGACGAGCGTCAGCAGCCACGACACCAGCTGTTCGTTGAGGTAGGGCGTGCGCACGGCGTCGATGCCAAACGAGACGGCCGAGCCGGCGGACTGGATTCCCTTGTAGTAGCCGGCCATGCGGGCCAGTTTGAACGGGTCGTTGGTCAGGGAGGACATGGTGTAGTAGGCCAGGCCCTGGAAGGCGGCATCGATAATGTAATAAGCGAGCAGCAGCAGGATGGGTCCGACAGCCGGACCGGCCGTCCAGTCCCAGGGCAGAGGCTTGCCCAAGACAATAGTGTCGCCGCGCTTGAACTTGACCTGGAAGGCGAGGCCACCGCCCCAGATGCCGACCATGAGGAGAGCGACAATAGCACAAGTGGCGAGAGCACGCTTGCGGCGCGTAAAGGGGAGGTTGTCCAGCAGAAAGCCAATCATAACGGAACCAAGCATCGAGCCCAGACCGGTCAACAGAGAAACGAGGGCACGTGTGCGGCCGTTGAACAGGAATGCTGTGAGAGCACCCTGATAGGCATAAAAGTAGTTGGACGAGAAGAACATGGGGAACAAGACCAGCAGACGCCAGTCTTTGAACATGCCCAGGAACGCCTTGAACTCGGCGCGAGGCGAGACGTTGGGCTCCAGCTCGACGAGAGAGCCGTCGGCACGGACAACCGCCTGGGGCGGCAGGACGAGCCAACTGGTGCCAATGGCCGTGAGCTGGATAATGAGGAACGTGACATAGACACCCGTCGAGACGCCAGGCAGTGTGCTGTGAAACTGGATACCGAGCGCAATGGCGGCGCCGATCAGGGTACCGAGCTGAAAAATGGCCCAAAAGACAGTAAAGGACCGGCCCTTGTCCTTTTCGAGCGGGTAGGCCATCATGATCGAGCCCTGGGCGGCCCAGAACAAAGCACCGCAGACGCCAAGAATGGCGCCGGCAAAGATCACAAACCATCGCGTGTTGTGCAGCTGGAACGCCCAGAGCGAGCCGAGATAGATGGCGTAGCCCGTCGTGCCCAGTGACATTGTCAGACGAGGACCGAGGATGTTCTGCACGTGTGAGTATTCAAAATAAACTGTCTTGGTCTGGAGGGGGAACGTACATTGACACTCCCTGCGAAGAAGCCCATGACGGCAAAGGTGGCGTAGAGCACGGAGCTGGAAATGTCCACGAGCTGCACATCTTGCGTACCACCGGCACCGAGACCGCCGACTGCACTGAAAATACCGACGGAACTAAAGGCGACAAGGCCGACGAGGATGATTTGCGTCCATGGCGAGTTGTCTGCTGGTGTTAGTAGGTAACCCTTTATTCTGGGCTAATCTTGGCGTATAACTTACAACGGACACCCGCCACTTGGATGGCGGCGAGAGAGACCATATTGGAGGAATGTTAACCAGAGTGAAGCCTGGAGAGTGATGGCTGTTGTTGTTGGTTGGATGTGGTGCAGCAGATCTCTGGATCGTGATGTTTGGGTAGAGCATGTAAATATATTTATGGCAAGGTGTGGTCTGGACACAAAATCATGTGCAAGACAGAAAGACAAAAAGACAAAAGGACAAAAAGAGTATTCCAAGCGGAGAGCTCCAAACGTTGCTATCAGCAAGGGCCAAGGCCGTGGGTACCTGGAGCTTCCCCGCGAACAGGTGGTACCTCTATCTACAACGCAACCTGAGCGGCTACTCTATCTCGGCCTACTTTCTCACCTTCAATGTAGATAAGAGTACGGGGAAGAGGAGACAAGAAAGCGGCCCAGACTATGAAAACAAGCCCAGTAACGTTGTATCCTCGCTGGCCCAAGGCTTGATATCTAATGAGAAGCTAAGAAGGCTTGTCAAGGAGAGGCTAAGATTACTTGGCAGTCCATGTCTCTATCTTTGTACGCGTGGCTTGGTATCAATACGGAGTCTATTCTACGACTTATGCCTTTTCAGGAATCAAAGGTGAGTGGCAATGATTGCCCCGATGTCGACTGTTAGGGCATGTGCCGGGTGGCTGTATACCTCATTGTTTTGACGGATATGGATAAATCATTCTTCTTTCCACAATCTCTGTCTTGGAGGTCCTGATACGTAAAAGTACAAGAGAGGGTTACTGTGGTAGGCCTGACTTCTAGTATTTGCATGTAACATTTAGAGCGGAGTTCAAATATGCCCTGTGATGCCTGGAGTTTTCGTTTTTCTACCCTTCACGAGTGCTATCACAGGCTTGGTAAAGAAGCCAAGAGGCAAGGCCCAAAATACTTGGACACAGTGCCTGTTTCTCCATGTATGGAGTATGGAGAATCGTGAATTTTCTCTGTGTTTGTTCCGAATGCGGAGGAAAACTGCGTTATGGAGTTGGCCTTGGGAGGAGAAAGGCGTATTTTCTCCAATGGCTGTTTTCTTTGCTGAAAATTAATTATGTGCTTCCAGATTCTTCGTTGTAGGCTTTAGATCTAAGGTTTACTTGTTAATTATTGCGACAAACTTCATGCCTAAAAATGGACAGACGCTCTTCGACGTAGAGCGTGATGATTACAGGCCATGCATGTACCGTCATTTGCCGTGTCATACTCGGTTGTTGACTCGCCTGGGGTAGACAGACACGCGACAGGTTGATCACTTCCGAAGAAGGCACTTGCAAATATCTAAACTCAAAGAGAGACATTCTCCTATTTTAAACATTCATAAGCATCCCAGTCAGAACTTTCAGAGTTGTCTTTGGCGGTCCGCAGGTCAGAGGAGCATTCTGTGCGGATATCTTTCCGCTTTCACAGTGACTCTGTGGCTGTAAAGTCGCATTCTTCGTAATCCTTCCCCAGATTACAGACTTCCGAGAATAAAACGAAGAGAACAAAAAAGTCTTGTCGTATGAGGAGCAAGTTGAAGAAGTATGCGAGAGCCACACAGAAAAGGACAAAATCAACGGATGTCGTTGGTCGTGCCCACAGTGCCAAGGCGCCGGCTGTCTTGGGACGGCAGACGGCTCCTACCACAGCGCCCAAAAAGCCTGCAAAAGCGCCCCAAACGCGTGTTAGTGCACCACTGACAGGGGTCCACCCCAGCCGTTAGAGGCCCTGGTGCATCTTTTTGCACCAAACTCGTCAAATGAATGTGCATGATTCCAAACGGATCCTCCCCGTCCTCCTCTTTTCGCGAGCTTCACCCACAAATAGCCTTTGTCTAACTCTCCACGACATGTCGTGTCAATCACAGTCTAACCCAGCCTGTAAGGCTATCAAAAAGTGCCCGACTTATCGGGGGCTGTAAACATTAAAGGTAACAACAAACGGGGGGTCGGCCGACACTTTCCCCGACGAGGAGAAAGGGTAAAAAGAGCGAAGGACAAAAGAAACCATAATGTTGCCAAAAACGGCGTTTTCCAACGGAGTTCCAGCCGACCTCGATAATGATTTTTGCCTCTAGACCTGGTCTGAAATAGAAGTAGCTCAGACGACGAGAAGGATACCTGTAACGTCCCATCCATCGGATGGGGTAGAGCTTGTATTATACATGGAGTTGTTGAGGGGGAGGGTCAAGAGGAGACGAGCGTATCATGTCTCCTCACCTCGTGGCAGTGACAGCCGATGTGCAATGCGAGATCGGTCATTGGTTGTTTTCGTCTATTCTCAAAAAGCATCGCGGTATGATAAACAGGATGCTCCTCTTGGACGAGATATGTTACAGAATGTTCTGTATTCATCTCATATATCGTTCTTGCTTTGTTTCGATCTTTTGTTCCTTTCTTTGATATTTTCATCCCGTAGCATACTATTCACATCGACCTACGTTACAGCAGCGCACTGCCATTCTACTGGGACCCGTCCCTGCACACCTGTTTGGAATCATCAACTTGCAGTATCACAGCGTCAACATGGCCATCGAACAGACCGAGAAGCCTCCCGTGACGATTGCCATCATCGGTGCAGGTCACCGTGGAAGGGTAGGCCGATTACGAGGTGCATCTTCAACGCATTATCATCAACATCACTAACCGTGGACACAGACCTACGCCGGTTATGCTCTCGACTACCCGCACTTGGCCAAGGTCGTGGCCATCGCCGAGCCGGGCAAGCACCGCCGGACGGCCATGGCCAGCAAGCACAGCATCCCCGAGGCGATGCAGTTCAGCCAGTGGAAAGATATTGTGTCGTACAGCAAAGAGCACGGAAATGTGGCCGACTGTGTCGTGATCGCGGTCATGGACCAGCTGCACGCTGAGGCCGTGGCTGATTTTGCCGCCCTGGGCTACCACATCCTGTGCGAGAAGCCCATGGCCACGTCGATTAGCGAGTGTGTCGCGATGGTGAGGAATGTCCTGGACGTCGAGAAGCCCAAAGTGTTTGGCATAGGACATGGTGAGTCCGTGCTCTGTACTATTACAGCCAAATGGTTGTCGCACAGCTATGCTAATGCTACGCACCGCACCCAGTGCTGCGATACTCCCCATACAACCGCGCGGTCAAGGAAGTCATCGACTCGGGCGCGCTCGGCGAGATCATCAACATCCAGCACATTGAGCCCGTCGGCAACGAGCACTTTTCGCACTCGTACGTGCGCGGTGCCTGGCGCAAAGAGTCGGAAGCCTCCTTTGCTCTGATGGCCAAGTGTTGCCAGTAGGACCCCTGACCCAATCGTTCGTTTTATTTTGCTCCCGCTAACTGTCAGTGACATTGACATTCTGTCGTTCTACCTGTCCGGGCTGAAACCGACAAAGGTGCACTCCTTCGGCTCGATCGGCCACTTTAAAAAGTCCCGCAAGCCCGTCGAGGCCGGCGCCGCCAAAAACTGCCTGGACTGCGCCTACGAGCCCGACTGCATCTGGAGCGCCAAGCGCATTTACTTGGACCGTCTCGACAAGCCGGGCATGCAGTGGGCCAGCCTGTTTGTGGATGCGGACGTCCTGGATATCGAGAATGTGACTGAAGCCCTGCGCACTACTTCGTACGGCAACTGCGTGTATGAGAGCGACAACGACGTCGTCGACCACCAGATTGTTAACATCGAGTACGAGGGCGGCGTCACGGCCAGCATGACCATGTCGGCTTTCACCGAGTCAGTGTGCGACCGCGGCACGCGCATCCAGGGCACCAAGGGCGAGCTGATTGGCGACATGGTGACCTTTGACGTGTTTGACTTTCGGACGCGCCAGAAAGTGCACCACGCGCCCGTCATGGAGGGCGGCTACCACGGCGGCGGCGACACGGGCCTGGCGCGGGCGTTTGTTGCGTCTGTCGCGCAGGATGACCAGACGCTGCTGGGCGTGACGCCAGACGACGTGCTGACATCGCATCTGCTCGTGTTTGCGGCGGAACGCTCACGGCTCGAAGGGCGCGTTGTCGATTTTGCAGAGTTCAGGGCATCGTGTGAGGATGGGACGACAAAGTAAGCATTGTGAGGTAATCGGCAAGCTTGGACGTCATCGCGGAAACGTGTGATGGTCGATTTGGATGACAATATCGGTCGGAGACGCATTCCGTAAATGTCGTTCGTGGCAATACGACGATGGAAGAATGACAAGTGCGAAGTGCGTGTGGAATTCAAAAGCAAAATTTTGTAGAAGCAACCGCGTTGAGGAGTCACTTTCCGTATTAGCAATCAGGCCTGCTTAATCACCTGAATTAATAATTCGCGCCAGCTCGCACCAAAATTTTCCTACACAAACGCTGTTGCAGGGACCAAAGTGCCCCACCATAGCTGTAATTCCGACGTTCTAGTGGACAAAAGCCGTCACTCAACGTCATAATGCAGGGGGTTTAAGTGCACCCTGAAGCTATGGCGCCATCGTGAATTGTCAGGCACCGCGGAGCATAAATCCGGCAGTCCTTCCCCGCGTTGCTGTTGCACAGAGGAAGGAACGACATTCCGAACACCGAAGCAGACAGCAATATCTCAAAGAGGAAGGTTTAAGCAAGACGTCCTGACTCAAGACAGCGCCAGAACCTCTATTGAAAATAATACAAAAAGACGACGAGACCCACGACGAACCCCGCGATTCTTGGACATAATTCCAACAATATCATCATCCAATCTCAACACCAGATGCAAAGAGTCGCACGACTAGCAGCCAACCAATTGAAACAGACTCGTTCTTTAATCTCAACCCGCAAGCCCTTCGTCCCTTATCACACAGCTCCTCTCTCCTCCCGCTCCATCATGACGACCACGGGCGCTTTCCGCTACGCCGACCCGTCGACCATTGTCGACAGCGACGTGCCCTTTATCAAGCCCTGGGCCAAGGTCGACACCGACGCGACCTCGTACGGCCGCCTCGAGCAGCAGCGCACCGTTGCCAATGTCCGCGACGCCCCCGATGGCGAGTTTGGCGTCGACCGCTCCGGCTTTGCCCTCTACAACTCGCCGGCCACGGAGAAGCTGTTTGAGGACGAGGACGCCATCCGCAATGGGTACTATGCCGAGGTCGAGGCGCTCGTGCGCGAGAAGCTGTCCACACCAAAAGAACCCGTCACAAAAGTCGTCATCTTTGACCACACCGTCCGCCGCCGCAACCCGCAAGCACCGCGCCAGCCTGTGCAGCAGGTCCACGTTGACCAGACTCCGGGAGCTGCTGAAGTACGTGTTCGCAGACACGCCAGCACCGATCCCGAGGAGACGGAAAAACTGCTGAAAGGCCGCTACCAGATCATCAATGTCTGGCGGCCGATCGGCTACGCAGCCGTCGACCACCCGCTGGCTTTTATTGATTATCGCACGGCCAAGCTTAAGGACGTCGTTAAGGTCGACCTGCTGTACCCCAACCAGCCGGGCGATCCCAACGGCGAAGTCGACGTCCGCGGCAAAGAGGTGCTACCCGACCCGACAAAGGCACAGTCCACCGAGGGCTACCAGGTCAAGGGCGAGACCTACACCGTCGTCCCCGGCGAGAGCCACCAGTTCTACTACGTCAAGGACATGGTCCCCGACGAGGCCCTGTTTATCAAGTGCTTCGACTCGCGCAGCGAGGTCCAGCCGGGTGTGGGACGTCCTGGCGTCTCGGCATGGACGCCGCACACGGCCTTTGCCGACCCGCAGACTCCAGCCGACGCCAAGGGCCGCCAGAGCATCGAGGTGCGCTGTCTCGTCTTTTACGGCGAGGGTGAGCAGTAATGGTGGTGGGGGCGGTATAGTAGAGACGGCGGTATAGTAGAGACGGCGGTATAGCAGAGATGACAGGATAGTAGAGATGACAGGATAGTAGAGATGACAGGATAGTAGAGATGGCGGGATAGTAGAGATGGCGGGATAGTAGAGATGGCGTTACAGTAGAGATGGCATTGTGAGCGGGCGTTTTATCATCATTTTCATCACATTTTTGCAATGTATCATCTGTTCATATTTGTTTGATTTTCATCACATGTTTTGCAATGTATCATCTGTTCATATTTGTTTGATTCATTTTCAGTAGCATAGAACGTTTTGAGGTACAATTAAAATACATTGAAAAACTAGAAGCTACAAGTTTAGCTTGTGTAAGCTTGATACGGTGTACAAAACGTTCCGTCCAATGTACTGCCGTGCGACTAAAGGTGGCCGGATCACCTTAGGGCAGGACTCGGTGTAGGGCCGGTGGTAAAGGTGTGTAAGGGCCAAGCCCAAGGCAGACCGGCTCAAATGTGAGACCATAGTGATTCATCACCCCGCGTCTATGAAGACTAGGTCGTATTGGTTTGTTCCGAAGAGTCTCGATGCGTGGGAAGAAGCTCGAATTGTTGATTTCCAAAAATATGGAAACCTCTCTCCTTGTACTGCTCCCACAAATACCTGCCTATCCTGTAAAGTAGATAGCCAAGAGCCGCCACGGCAGCCATGAGAAGCATGAAGACAATCGACATATAGATAATGTATAGGAAGACCCTAACCATTTCCATGGTGCCCGGGAGCACTTCCTTGTCCGCCATCGTAGCGGTGGCAGGCACACTCGTGTGCGTTTAAGGTGTCGAACTTGTGATGTATATCTCGAACCGCTCCGAGTCCGACTTTGTTGTTTTGTCGAGATCAGGTGTCGAACCAGTAGTTGACGTTGTATCCTGGTCCACGGAGGCTTGTAAAGAGAAAGCGGGGGACGGCCACGAGTGAGCTCAGGGCAATGTAGGTTATGATCTGCTTCATGCGCTGTCCAATCCACTTGGTGTCCCTTGAAGGATCTCTCGAAGGACCGACGAGAACGCCGTCGCTGATTGTTGCCGGGTGCTGGACAGGACCTGCCGTGAGGGGGATCAAACGCGGCACAACGACGAGAACGTAAAGGACGGAGAAAAGGCTGTACCAGGTGCTGACCATAGCGGCGATGGTGGTTGTGGTGATGTCGGCGAGAAGCGTGGACGAGAAGATGTCGATGCCGATGAGCGGGAATCTTGACTGACGAGAAAGTTGATGGAGGGGGGGAAACGGCAACCTGAATCTCGTTAGAATAGCTTTGCATCCACAGGGGCTCGACCAGCACTTATATGGCCTTGTTGCCCGAGCTCTCCCTGGGCCACAGTATCTTTACCTCATCTAGTCATCATAGTGTGATGCATGTATAAGCTTTTCGGGTCTAGCTGGCGGGATGTGCGAACAAAGTCGAGAAGCGTGGGGTGGGATGGAAAAGGTGGGATGGAAAAAGGGATGGTCGAAAAGTACTGATCAATGATGTGGACTGTGATTGGGTTTCAAAGTAACAATACCTGTCGGTGTATCTCCCCGTCTTGTTTACTATTCTCAACGGGTCAGTTGTCCCAACGGAAAGAGCCAATCTCCCTTGTTGCCAAAGGCAATAAGCCGTGCCTTCCGTCATTTCTCATGCACTAGTACTCCTACTGCGCATGCTGGGCTGCGCCTTCCCTTTAGTTCAGTCAAGCATATTTTACGGAAGGAACAGAAAGGCGCATTATAGAAGGTGGCTCTCCCTAAACACACGTGGTGTCATACTCTCATTTTCAGCAAGTAAAACATAAATTCGTGAATTAAAGAAAACCCTAACTGGAATCAGGCTATAAATGATAATGGCTTCAAGTGTCTGGGAATATATCTACTTTTCACAAGTGGAATCTATCTCGTCATGCCCTCCGTGTTTCACCTATTCATTATACGAGTTTCTGCCATGAGCTGGCAGCTCATAGGCCACATTTCCTTCACATAGCTTGTAGCTCTCTAGCTGGGTGTCGACATCATAAGAACCTTGTGAATCTTTGTCCTGGAGTGCTCAGGGATGGAGAACTCCCAGTACATCCACCGACAATTCAACCATCGAGCCACCGACTCTCAAAAGCGCTATGTGCGTTTATCCACAACTTACAGCACTTACAGCACTTATAGTACTTACAGCACTTACAACACTTACAGCAAGCATTTGCAACACGTACAACACTTACAGTACTTACAGCACTTACAACGAATACAGCGAATAATAAGGGTCTAAGTACACAGCTGCCTACCTCTTGCCCTGTAAGTTTGGCTTCTGGCGTTGCCTATAATAAACTAGTGGGCTCATTGGCCTCTTAGAATTTGGCTGTGTCGGTGGGTCGATGGTCGAATTGTCGGTGGATGTACGACATACCGGGAGCCGGGATGGAGATGGTGGTCTAGAACTGGCAAATCTTGGCCGGTGCCGAAGCGCCCGCCCACTAATCACTTACAGTGGGTCTAGAAGGATTTACAGTGTCACACAACGTAAACACAGCGCACACAGCGGGCCAGATGGGCGCCAAGAACGGCGAATTGCCGCCTTGGGTTATTTGTTTTCTATGAATAAAGGGGGGCTCGTGAGTTTGGTATGGATATTTCGTAGATGTCACTGGGCACTCTAACAAATGTCTTATTTTTGCTTCGTCTTTGCATACTGCATTCCTTCCTTATAATCAACCACACGTTCATAGTGAGTGAGCTGTCCCTTATCCAAACGAGCTGGAACAGGGCGCTTGGAAGCCTGGAATCTCATCCCCACACGACAAAGATATTATCTTCTTTTACCAATGGTCCGGTGGGGGTGTGCTGCTTGATGGATTTGCGGACGTATCCTGCCTTGACCAGCTGGTACACGGCCTGTGTCCCAAAATCGCGGCAGCCGCAGCACCGGCCACTGTGAAAAGCAAAGTTGAAGTGTTCCATTGGTCAATGTGGCGATCAATTGACGCAGCGTGAAAACAGTCCCCGTTCTGTGGAGCTCGCATGTGTGCCCCGGCTGATTGGATCGCTTCGGGTAGGGGATGGGCTTCAGCTGTAAAATGCCGGGGAACATGTAGTCCATGGTCCGTGTCACGTCCGGATCCGTAGTCGTGGATAAACGGACGCATTCGTACCGCCTTCCATTCGATCCTACGAATGGGACGTCAAGGTCCATTCTGAGGATAGAATGGTTCACGCTGTTATCCACTTCCTCTGTTATGGAGCTTGGATGCTTTTGGGTCTCCATGAACTCGACAACGACTGAACTGATTCTGGTGGCCAGCAATCGATCCGGCACCTTGCTGATCTGTGAGATTGAAGTACATGACGAATGCTGTGGAAAGATGGACTATACGTGTTGAGCAAGTATATACGCGAAAGTTGTATCATAAATGGTAACTCTCAGCTGGCGGGTGAGGCATATGAGATTAGATGCAGATAGGGGTAAAAGGAGATGCAAAGAAATACGAGACAATATGAGCGAGGATAAAAGGGTCTATTTATACGTCCAGGATGTGCAAACTTGTTTTCTTGGTCAAAATTAACTCCGCTCGAGCTTCAACTACCACGTCTATCGTTTCGATAAGGTCCAGTACATCAAATAAGACATGGACTGCCATGTACTTCTTGGGTGCATACGACCATTTGTGACGGGATGCGCCAAGGTGAAAAGTGCAGTGGCGCGCAAAAACAAATACATACTTTGTCGACAAGGCCGCCATCGGAATTCCAATAGACCAATAGACATGCGTCGTTATATTCAACTCGTTATTTTCAGACTGACAATGTGAAGAATTCTGACAACAAATGTGCAAAAGTAAGGTCCGGCGACCATGTGCTGCAAGCCTATCACATTGCACTTTGTCCAATGGCAGCTTCTGATTTGTGCCGTAGAACCTCATCTTCTAAACACAGCAAGGTCAAATACAGTTGAGGCTGAAAGGGCAACTTCCGATACAGGGCTCAGCGCACCACGTTAAGATGAAGTTACTGGCAGAAGCTCCCAGAGGAGCAACCCACGAAGAAGAGACTCCCAAGGGAGAAACACCCTCTGGAGAGAGCTCTAGAGAAAGCGGTCATTGGGGAGATTACTCCCGAGAAGGCATGATAGTATGTAATAGCAATCTCTTGTATTCATATAGCGCTTTTTAAAACTCGGAAAGGAACAAATACGAACGTTGTGTAAAAGCGCCGTTGTCCTGCCCCCGGATCATTTAAATTATCCTCTCACTGGTCAATCATGATTATATTGACAAATTTGGTGATTTCATGCGGTGCTTGGTTTTTGGTGGTGACCATGCGGAACTGGAGTCGTCGAGTTGTTGCATACAGTGCAATGGGGACTGGTTTTTTGGTTACTTCTCTTTCTGGCAATACTGCGTCGTTCTTTCCCAATAACGGTCGCTCTTACCGGCCGAATGTACTTACTCGTACCTGCCACTGTGTCCTGTCAGTACCTTCCTCCTTTGAACTTTCTTCCTGTACGCCAGCCGATCGCTCTTACCTTGGATGGCGGTGCTCGGGGATGATCACGGGCTCCGAGTCCGCCGATGTCTTTCGTGAGTTGACGCTCTTGCGGCCAAAACCAAAGCTGACGGGTGCAGCGCCACCGTCGGCAATGGCACCATCACGAGCACGAGCCCTCCGGCCGCCAATGCACCACAGGCATGCCAGCACCAAGACGATGGCAAGGAACGTGACGCCCGACAGCACCGAATATCCGATAATCAGACCAAGCGATGCATCCGACAGCTTCAGTCCAAGGCCACCGTCGATGATCAACAACAGCCACAACAGACGAGATCCCCATTTGTGGACTGTGGCAACAATACCTCGCTCGCCAGACGACGACATGGCGCGACCGACGTGCAAGGCAATACCGAGGCCCAGCAGAAGCAGCCCCATGAAGAACGTGAAGAAACCAAGGATCTGGTGAGCCGTTACAAAGTGGCGCGTGACGACATATTCAAAGCTGGCACGAATACCTGTTCCCAGACCGGCAACAAGCATCAACAGATACAGCAAGCTGCACAAGGCGTGCACCAGCGGGAAGCTAGCCAGCAGACGTCCGCTTCCCAGGATAATGTCCATTGGTGCCAAGACAAGAGCAGCAACCGCCAGCACGATTCCATGGGCCAGGCCGAGACCGTCGCGGTCGTTGATCACGACGCCGTTGGGACTGTTTGCACCGTACGTGTTGACCGGCTGCGTGCCCGTGTTGACTTGGTTGTCGATGCTCGTCAAGACGCCAGTGCCGCCGTATCCAGTTGCCTGGATCGTGCTCATCAAAAACCGGCCATAGGCCGTGTGTTTTTGGAGGGTGACGGCCTGGTTGTTGCTGGCGAGGTGGGCTGCATACGCCGGACCCAGAGCGTACATCATAGGTTGGTTGTTGGTGTTCATGTCCAGGAACCCACCAGGCCACGACCGGCAGTTGACACAGGTGCCACTGGCAATCATGTACGATCCGTAAATGGTCGAGTTGCCGTTGAGCCTAACACGGTAGTTGCTGTCGAATTCGGGCTCCCTGTCACCCGTGCCAAGCCGGGGCGATATGGTGACGTGCTTGCCGTCGGCCGCAGGATACGCAATAAGCATAAACGAGTTGGCCATTTGGCTACCGAAACCGAGGCCGACATAGGAATAGTACGTGGGCGCCGTCATGTAAAAGTTGATGTCGTTGCTGTTCGGCGGCAGGTTGATGGCAATGGTCGTGGCGAGCTGCGGGATGTGAATGTTGGATACGGACGCCGCAACAGCGGGCGCAAGAAGCGCCAAGGATGATAGCCGGACCATGTTGGCGATGACGAGAGGCGGTGATGTTACTCGTTCAAAACACTACTGCCGGTTGTTGAGACGAAAGAACATCAATCTTCCGTATTTCGTGGCAACCCGCAAGTCCACGGGAATGCATGGGAATATATGTCGTCGTCCAGTATCCAGTGTCTACCACTACCGGTCAGTTATATGAATGGTCTTGGCCATGGGTGCGAATCGGCCAATTCTCATCGGCCAATTGTCGTCTTATTGCGGCATCGTGTCGTCCACATTATTCACTTTGCATTGTCCATCGTGTCCGTTGTTTCTTTTTTACCAAACCATCTGGTCTGCTTCTTCTTTGTGGGTTGATTTGGGTAAATGTCCAAGCGTGTATCCATGTTTATGCATTGGTGAGGTATCGCGGGGTGTGATAAATTCGATTAGCCGCTTGAACAAGAAGCTTTATCTTTGGTTTTTTTTTTTATCTTCCGCAAGGGAGCTGTGTATTATATAGAAAACAAAGAATATACTCCGAATCGACGGATATATTCAGGAACCAGAGGCCGGGGCTAGAAGGATTGCGGGACCCCAATATTATGTCCTTCTTTACGCCGTTGCGGAGGAAGTTCCACCGGTCTTACCTGTGCGCTGCGTTATGGTGTAATGTCCACTGTGTATCGTCGGCAAATAGCACCAAAATCATCTATTATGACTGTTTTCTCGTGGAAGGTCATCACGTTATGGTCATACTTGGCTTGTTCCGTTATCAACAACGTTGATTTCCTGCATGTGTGACTCTTCAAATCGATCCCTGAGGTCGATCTTTTCGACGATTGCTCGTACATTCAAACAATCGGTTCCTGCGGACCAGCCGAGTGAGACAATGTTTGCTCTGCTGGGCCATAATAAATAGTATTCTGATGCCGGAATGTGTAGATGTTTGAATAAACTCCGGATCCTTTGACCTTCCCCCGCATTTTCGATCGATCCACATTCAGCCGCAATGGCAAGATCCAGCACCACCAGCACGGAACATAGCGATGCGATGCGGCTAGATGCGCTGCATTAAGATCCCTTATATTTCATCAAAGCACCGTTTTTGCTAATTAATAAGCGTTCTAGACAATTTTTTAGTGATGGGTGGTGGTCACGGGACGGCCCTATCTGTGAGCAATCGAAAGGATTTTGAGTGTACGACGATTCTCTTACGTGAGAAACCACACACCCTTTATCTCAATAGTTTGTCTTTAACGCAAGTTAAAATGCGTGATGAAAGATGTATGCATCAGTTCATCTCCTACTGGCATTTACTGTCTTTGTTCTGCAATATTTGGACGTATTTTACATAAATACAGCGCCGTTTAGAAGTCACGAGATCAAATGACTGAAACTTCTACGCTCAAATGAGCCGTCATCATTTCAGTAATTGCTGTCAGAAGTCATACAATTTAATATTCGCCAAATGTTAAAGTGGCATGAATAAATTATGCGGTGCATTGTACACACCCTATCAGAACATCCAGATTACTATTGCTGCAAAATTACCCAATGACACCTTGCACAGCATGTTTCGTTTTGATGCGCGAGGTGGCACATGAGCCGACAAGATGAAAAGGGGGGATTGAGGGGGAAAAGACATGAAAGAAGAGTCGCATCAACGACCACAATACGAGAACGTGATAAGGCGTCATAAAACTGGGGCATATGATCGTCCCACGGCCAGTCCCCTAAACCCTGCCGCGCCTGTAAAAGGTAGACATTTCGGCTCTTTTTTCTCCGTGAGGAGGTGTGAGCTCTTTGGAATACGGAGGATATCATGCCAAGCATCAATTTATTCGTAGCTTCTAATACAGCTTGTTGGACTGAAGCATCGACGACTTCCTTGCCCTTTATGCTTGGGTGTTAATATTAAGTGTGGCGTCCAGGCTAGGGACTCGGCAGGTAAAGATAGCGACAACCACCATTTGTTGGACAAAATAAAAAAGAAGCCAATGCAGAACGCCGAATTCGTCCAGTCTTCTTCACATTCACAAAGTCATCCTAGCGTGTCAGTCGCTAGCATATAATGTTGGGTTAGCTGAATCATGCTTCCGTGGTAGTAGGAGACTTTTTTTGTTGTCGAATACAGCGTGTAGGGCAAAACAGTGAAAGGAGTATGTTCCAATGTAGGTGGAGCAACAGCAGAAGGAGGGCTTTGGTGATCAGGATAATCGGCACGAGGGAGGCAGGGAACCAAAGGCCGGGAAGGAGTGAGGCGAGAAACATGCACGAAAATGCTGCAAGGAGGGTGAAAAAAAAAAAAAAAGAAGAAACCCAGGATGTCAGGACAGTTGGATGGTAGGATGGGTAGTGGAACAGGAAGGTGAGAGACACATGGACAGTCTCACAGTGAAGCGAATGCTACAAATATAACGAATGCGATGAAAGCGACGAAGAAACTGCAAATTCGCGAGGGTTTCTCGATCACCTCATTAGATGGCGACAGTTGTAAATGCGTGAGACGACGACGAAGATAGAAGGTCAAGAGGTGCAAGGCTCTGAAGGAAGCTTAGAGCTTGGTAGCGCCAAGGGACTCGAGCTATGTGGATGGGAGAAGGATTGCAGATGGCAGGGCAAGAAACAAGCTCGTGGTCCGTGATCCGTGGCTGCAGGACGGGAGATGCATGGCTTGCCTTCTATCTGGCCACTAGAGGTATTGTGCTAGAGGCGGTTGGTGCACGATTCGAGGGCGGGTGTCAGGCGTTCTACATATGTCTCAACGGCGGTAAACGACTCATTCGGCGAAGACAATTCGGCCGCGGGGTCTGTATAGGTGTCGTGGTGAGGTGGTATCACGAGGTTTGGTTCATGTATGCCCCCGATGGGCCATTGCACGGGATGATGTTGGCAAAAGGTGCAAAAGGAAGATTGCTTCAATCCGAGGAGGCGAGGCGATCGGAAGAATCAGGACTGGCAGAGTGGCTGAAAACAGCTTTCTGTGAGGAAAAGCACAATATGCCAAAGAAGAAGGAACGTCCCCGTGGCCTCGAGAGGAAAGAACGAACCCGAATGCGATTGCTCTTGCTCTCTTTCTCTTCACAGCGATCGTCCTACCTTCCGTCTTGGGACGAAGTGCACGATTACGTGACACGGAGTCCAGACGTTTGAGTGCCGCTAAAATTTTAGTGAGCGGGCACTACAAAGCCCGAAATGGCAGTTGACCACCGCTAATATGGAGGACGCGCAAAAAACGTAGGAGAACGAATCGTACTCAATAACAAGGACAAAATCCGAGTGTGAAAATACTTGAGATTTGTAGGAAAATGTAAACAAATTGGTGAACAGTTGTATTCCACTAAGCTAAGGCGAATTTTCGGGACAGGCCAAGAGCCCTTCCACTGCCCTGAACTGGGACAAGACCAGGGGGATGAAATCAAGCAGGCCAAACAGACCAAACAAAACAAAGGCAAAGCTTATCGTCATTGCAGTGCCATAAGGCGTATCTGCCAGAACCCATACAAAACCTTCTCAAAAGCCATTGAATGCCATCAAAATCCAGGGAGAGCCATGGGAGGACACGGCGGCGGGAAGCGCCCGAAGAGGCAGCTCGATGTAAGCCCCAGTCTGAGTGGAGAATTCGCATGGAACAAATGCACAAGGAGACGGAACGCAACCAGCCGGAGAAGAAGACACAGACAAAACAACCAATATCAGAGGACGTGCTCCTGCAGCCCTGCCAAAAGCGAGGTTGCACTGGCAGCCGCCCTGGACCAATTATCGATAGCTTTCTGAGGTCGGAGAAGCATGCAAGAAGCGTCGACCTCGATTTTATCCAACGGATGTTTGTTAGTCGTGGTCTGTTGTCGTTTTCGCATACAAATTACAGTCCGGCAATGGAGTGACCCACTTTAAACTCACTTATTACCCAATTTTGGCAAAATCCCACTGGAGAAGGACAAGAAAACTAAGACGACGTCCGATGAGAATTGGACACTGAAAATGGCAAAAATGGCACAGAAAGGGCACAGAAACCGACAAAATAAATATTGTGCCCCGTACAGCAGGACACATTCGGGTCCACGGCTAAGAGGCACTGTATTCTGGCTCTGTTGGACGATCCATGGTCGTGTGCTGTCGATCCCTTCCCGCTGCAATTTTGCTTTTTATCTTCTGGCGGTGGGAATCTACCAAAAGACAGGCAAAACAAGAGAAGACAAGGGGATCGGAGAACCACCGAATAGAGTATGGAAGCGCGAGTACCAGTGATCCAGCACTTGCACATCGTACAACGTGCCATCCCTCGTATTACGGAGTGAGGAATACCCCGGTGCACATGGGATGGGGGTCACCTTTGCCGTCCTGTCCCCTTTTTCTTTTTCTTCTTTTTCTACTCTTCCCACCACCGGTTCGAGTGTTCACGACTGATGAGGTCCCCATTTTCTAAGCTCTAAGCGCGAACGAGTCCACATCCCACTGCACTTGGTCCCAACGGTCTCTCACCATTTCTCTCCACACCCACTTTTCAGACAGGTGAATTATATTCAAAGAGGAAGGAGGTCAGATTTTTGACGGGGACGAAATGGAATCGTTTGCTCGTGGGCGAGTCTTGTTGGCCAGTTTGATATTCCGATATTGCCATTCCATCGCATCACAGGCAGAATAACGATTGCACCATCGCATAAGATGGGCACGGAAAGAAAAAAAAATGAGACTGGCTGCAAACATATAATGGAGAAAAAGTCTGGGCAGGAAGGATGACTGAAAGCGAGAAAAGCGAATGAGGCAAGAGGCGAGAGACAACTGGGAAGGTCGCAGGAGGCAACAAACTTTGTTGGTCTGCAAGGGCCAGAACACTCCATGGTGTGGACTGGGCAGAGTGTGGCAAGATAGCAGAGAAGGTGTGCCAGTCGAGAGGTGCAGATACAGAAAGGAGAGGTTGTAGAAAAAGGTAGGACGATGGCAGATAGACTCGCTTGGCCAAAGCTTAATAGATACAAGGCGAGGACAGCCACTTCGTGGGGTTGATCACTCTTGGTGGCTGCACAAGTAACACATCCCAAAGCCACGGACCGATAGTCAAGTCCGGATAGAAGCGATATCAAAAACAAGCAGGATGAACATAACACAAACAGACAATTGGGACAGAACACATGCACGAACGTTACAGGGCAGCTGTTAATGGAAGCGAATAAAGAATCCAGAATTAAAAATATATAGAAATAAAATAGAACCCAAAAACACCATGAGGCAAAAACTGGGACCAGAGAAACGTCGGAACCCACCTGGTCAATCACGACATCGCGGCCCATGTCTATCGCACGCAGACCGAGCCGTGGGCCGTGCTGCCCAAACGTGCAGCCAAAGATCCAGACAACCACGCATGCCCTGCATTGTATAAAGACTGTGCTGCTCTCCCGTGTCTAACGAGCAATGATCTTCATAAAAAGGAATTCCTGGTTATCTTTATATCTTTCTGTCTTGCCGTTTATTCTCATCTGTTTCATTTGTACGACAAAACCGAGTACAATATCACATTACACAACATCCCATATGAGCACATTCATGTATTAGTGAAGCATTTCCTTCACTTTTATCTCCTCCCTTTTTTCAAACAAAATTATTTTTATCCCCTAAAAGTCAATAACCAATGGCTCACGACGACGGACCGACGCCCGATACGGGCAGTGGCGCCGACGTGTCGCCGACAGCATCCAACCACTTGCCGTCGGAGAAGGCCGTCGGCGCTGCCATCGCCGAAGTAGGCAGCACCGATTCCAACAACAACCACGACAACCTCGGCACCGTCAACGAAAAGGGCGGCGTCGTCACTGCCGACTCCCACTCGGACTCGATCCAGGACTTTGCCAATGCCGACGGTACCTACGACGACGATGCCATTATTATCTCGGGCGCCGATGCCGCGACCCACTTGCTCCCCCTCCGTGACGACTTTGACCCGGCCCTGACCTTCCGCAGCATGCTGCTGGCCACGGTCCTGTCTGCCTTCCAGGCCGTCATTACTCAAATCTACAACTTCAAGGCCACGGCCGCTTCCATTTCCGGCACGTTTGTCGTGCTCATCGCTTACTTCTTGGGCAAGGCCTGGGCGGCCGGTCTGCCCCGGGGCGACCTGCAGGTTGCCAAATGGCGCGAGTCCCGCCCCGAAGGCTCGGACCCCAACGAGAAGCCCCCCTTGAGACTGCACGTGCTCAAGTTTATTAACCCCGGCCCCTGGCAGCTCAAGGAGCACGCCGTGTGTGCCATCACGGCCACGTCGGCGGCCAACGCGACGGCCGTCTCCATCGTCTTTGCCGCCCAGGACCTGTTTTATGACCTGCCTATCTCGGCCGCCACGGTCGTGCTGGCCACCATCTCGATTGGTCTCTTTGGGTACGGTCTGGCCGGTGTGCTGCGTCCCATTGCCGTGTGGCACGTCGAGTCGGTGTACTGGGGCACGTTGCCGACGGTCAAGACGCTGCAGGGTCTGCACTGGCAAAAGGTCGCTAGCAGCGGCCCGCTGCGTGCTTTCTGGATTGCGTTTGCCGGCATGACCGCGTACGAGTTCTTGCCCGCGTACATCTTCCCGTGGCTGAACAGCGTTTCGATCCCGTGTCTGACTGCGATGAAGGCGACCGGCGACAAGGCCGTTGTTCTGACCAGACTCTTTGGCGGTTCGCTGAACAATGAGGGTCTCGGCCTTTTCTCGATCTCTTTTGACTGGCAATACGTAAGTGGTCTTCCTTCCTTGTCCGTCGTGTAAATGGCGCTTCATCGCGCCTTCCCTTTCTGTCACTCCCTTCCTTCCATCTCCTTCCGTCCAAAATATGTGCCTTGCCTGACCCGTTACTAACTCGCTCCTTCCAGATTCAATCATTCAGCACATCGCTGCCCCTTATTCTGCAGGCGCACATGGCTGCCGGCTTCTTGGTCTGCTACATCGTCATGCTCGCCATCTACTATGGAAACGGCTGGAGCGCAAAGAGCTTCCCATTCATGTCGACGACCCTCAAGTCCGAGGACGGCAGCGCGTACCCTGTCGCCAAGGTCTTTGTCAAGGGTGTTCTCGACGAGTCGGCTCTCGAAAAGTACGGCCCGCCGCGCCTGGCTGCCAGTTTTGCCTATGCCCTGTTCATTGCCAACGCCGCCATTGGCGCTCTCGCTGCCCACTGCGCTCTCTTCTGGGGCGGCGATGCCATCAAGGCCTTCAAGGACGACAAGCGCAAGACGCCCAGCGATCCCCACCACGCGCACATGGAGAAGCACTACAAGGAGGTGCCGGCCTGGTGGTACCTGACCGTGCTCGTCGTCAGTTTCTTGCTCGGCATTATTGTGGTGACCAAGGAGAACGTCACTCTGCCCGTCTGGGCCTACATTGTGTCGCTGATTGTGGGCGCCTTCTTTGCGCCCCTCAGTACGCTGCTGTATGCACGGTACGGCAACGGCATCGCCACCAACAACCTCTCCAAAATGATTGCTGGCCTCACCGTCCCCGGCCGCCCCGTCGGCAACATGTACTTTGCCGCCTGGTCGCACGTCATGATCGCCAACACGGTCAACCTCTGCAACGACCTCAAGCTCGGCGAGTACCTCAAGATCCCACCACGCACCATGTTCCTGACCCAGATCTACGGCACTGTCTTGGGCGGTTTCGTGTCGTACGGCGTCATGATTGCCATTGTCACCGGTAACCGCGAGCTTTTGGTCAGCGGCAACGGCAGCGCCGCCTGGAGCGGTGCCACCATCCAGTCCTACAACACCAACGCCGCCTCCTGGGCTCTCTCCCGTTACCTCTACCAGGCCGGCCAGGTCTACCAGCTCGTGCCCCTCGGCCTGGTCGTCGGCGCCGCCATCGTGGGCGCCCACTGGCTCTTCACCCGCTTCAAGCCCACCTTCCGCGGTTTTGACCTGCGGAGCATCAACCTGCCCCAGTTCATCCAGTACGCCGGCTTCATCCCCTACAACCAGTCCCAGACCTGCGTTATCTGGAGCCAGCTCGGCGCCGGCTTCTTCTGCCAGTACTACCTCCGCAACTACAAGCCCCGCATCTTCAAGAACTACATGTACATGGTCACCGGTGCTTTTGACGGTGCCGTTCTCCTGGTTTTGTTCGTCCTGTCGTTTGCCGTCTTCGGCGCCGGTGGCAAGACGGTCATCTTCCCCAACTGGTGGGGCAACAACGCCGACGGCTACTACGATCTGTGCCCCGTCTCGGAGTAGAGGTTCCCACTTACAACGACGGAGAGCAGACCTCAGAGGATTGAGGAGGATGTGGAATGACGACGAGATACCGTGCAGTGTACTTACACTCTCCATTCATTTAATTTATTTACTTATCTGTTTAATACAAATTCTTTATTATTTATGTCCTCAAGAAATCGAATGTCCAGTATTGGCGAATTAGAGGAACAATGATAAACTTGATGCAAGTAGAGCTTAGAACCCGGTCCATTTTAGATCTACGTTTTTTTTTCAGTTTCCATCCAGCCTATCATATTCACCTCCCCATTCACAACCGTCACAGGACATCAAAATACCATGTTCATCTTCGCCCAGCCACAATCGTCTAGACAACCACTGGACATGGCCCGGTAATGGAAAAGTTGGTAAAATCGTAAAGAGGCTCGTCGTCGCCGTTCACGTACAGGTCGAACTTGGTTGATGTGCCCGTTGCCTTGAACGTGTTGGTCCGCGAGATCCACACGCCCTGTGGCTCTGCCGACAGGTTGATAATCCACTGCGTGAGATAGGGCGTGGTGTTGACACTAAATGTGGCCGACGATAACGTGGTGACAGTGCGCACATAGTAGTCAAAGGAAATCGTGTAGGTGGCGCCGACAGTCGTTGCAAACGTCTGGGAGATGTGGGCGGAGCCGACGTTGGTGGTCGACTTGTAAAACTCGACATAGTAAGGGTTGGCTGCGCCGGCGCTTACGTCGTGAACCACTCGAAAATGACCGTCAAAGACGGGAGTGTAAGTCCAGCTTGTTAAGCTTCCCGCCTGGAAGTTGCCGTTGAGGATAAATTCTTGTGTACAAGGCGGCGGAGGCGGCGGTGGAGGGGAAACACTGGGTGCCTGAGATTTCGAAGACGATGGATCCGAAAGAGAAGAAGATGGGGTCGAAAACGGAGATGGAGAAGGCAATGACGATGGAGATGAGGAAAGAATTGATAAGCTTGGTAACGAGACACTGGAGGGTAGAGGACTCGATGGAGGGCTGAAAGAAAGACTCGAAAGGCTTGATGGGCTGCTTGAGGGAGGCGAAACCGAAGGCGAGATGGTTGAGGCGCTTGATGATGGAACACTCAAAGAGGAAGCCGACGGAGAACCCGAGGCAGAGTTTGACGGAATTGAAGAAGATGAAGATGGTGGTGATGGTGACACTGGGTTTGCGGATATTGAGCTGCTTGGCAATGACAGAAGAAGCGAAGAGGACGATGACTGTCGAGATGGTCGACACCGAGACGCGTGGACGAGATTTGACCAGGCCAAGAGGGCCAAGAGGGAGGTTGTGGAGACTTTCATCGTGTTTGTTGAGAGTTATCTTTTCTTTTAATTTTTGTGTCGTTTTGATCTTGCCAAGACCAGATCTGACGATGTCGAGATGCGATGATATCAGCCAAGAAAAGAGCAGAAACCAGAAAGAAGCCCAAAAAGAAGAAAAGAAGGAGAGGGCAGGCTTGGCACATTTATGGAACATTTCTACGATCAGATTTTCAGCTTCAGCCGCATCGAACAGCACAAAAATGGGGAAAACGGGATAGTAAATAGGAGCTCGCCTTGCTCTGTTTTTCGGAAACGCTCAAACCTCAAACAGGTGGAAGGATGCAGACTAAAAATCAATAGAAAAATAAAAGAATAAAAGAAACAGCTTCCAAATCAATGCCGGTACGGCAAGGCACAGGCACAAAATTATCAAAACGGAGGGTGGCTTGCATGACTTGCCCCGGTCCAGACCAGACGACTGCATCTCAACTGTCTCCATTGCTCGAATTTCATTAGACAAGGAGGTTTGGTGGCGCTTTAAGCTTGAAATATTGGCATTCGGGAACGGCTTAGCGTTGACTTTTGAGTGGTGGTGGTTCTTAAACAAGAGAAATAGATGGAAAATGAAATCAAAATCTAATGATTGTACACCCGCCCGCACTTGAGCTCAACAAAATAAGATGGATGGTCTGGTTAATATTGCAGCATGTGATGAGACTGGAAAATAAAATAATTGAAGATCCAATGATGATCACGTACTTCGTAGTAGCTTGTCGTTCATGTTTTATTTCATTTTTTTTTAAACAAAAAATCAAGGAAAAGTTTCCAAAAAAAGAAGGAAAAAAAGAATAAGAAAGAAAAGAAGCACAGCTGAGTTTATGCAATATTACTTGAATTTGGTAGATACAATAAAATAATGCAATGTATGATGAAAGCAATGAGTATGACTTAATATCAAGGCTGATGAGTTCGGATGGATATTAGACATATCACTTACCTTTCTTGTCTTATTCATCATCTTATCTTCATATACTGAATTCGAGCTAGGTTTTTCGCACAATTTGGGAATTGAATTAACCGACAGAAAACGAAGACATAAATCCATAAGAAATACAATGTCGGTTTTGAGCGATTCGTAGATGCGATTGAATACGAGACGCCTCATACTCATTCACATGCTTCCGTTGACGCCAGGTGCTGGCAGCTGGCTTCAACAAGAGGGAGCTCATGGAGGCTCACAGTGTGCTGGGCAAAAGTGCCTGCCTGCAAAAGTGCCCCTAAAAATAGCGATGCTGACACCCCTCCTTCCTTCTGCGAGCCCCCCTAATAAAAACACGCCGTCGCACCTTCCTTCTGCCCCTAATAATATGACCCACTTTTCCCCGCTGGTGGTTTTGGTTGGCTTGTTCTTGCTTGCTGCCACTTCTTACGTCGTTCCTTTCAACGAGCCGACGACATTGTCCATCCATTGTCATCCGCGACAAATTTCCAGCCACATACGTACCAAGACACAACCCCGCCGACTACAGAAACAACGACAACAATAGCCATTTGAAGAACGAACGGCTCACGCCAATGGTTTTGATCGGTAGGGCCACTGCTTGCACTGCATTGTGCATGGGCCGCCGCCGCCGATTGACAAGACAGCTGTCTTGAATTGAGCTCATCCGAACAACCCCCCACGATTATCAAGTCAACTAGACACACAATCTCGTGATTACACACCACCACGGCCGACATGTCTCGGGCGTACAACACCGGCCGGCCTGGCGCCGGGCCGGGCGCCAACAACAAGAGCATTCTCGGTGTGCTCAAGGCTGCCGAGATTATCGATTCCAAGACGACTCTTCCGGCAGGTGAGTCCACGCTGCGACGTACCCATGATGGCAATGGCCACGTCGGGCCAGCCACCTCAGGCCACTGTCATGCTAACACCCTTCTCCCTTTTAGAAATCCTCGCTACGATTGTCGACTACCTCCCGATCCCCGACCAAATATCCTTTGCCCGCACCTGCCGGCGAATGCGCGAAATGGTATACGACGACACGCGATGGGTGTCCCGGCTGCAGAGCATGGGCGCATGGAACGAGGGCGAGGCACGGCGGCGGTTCGACGAGGCGATGCAGAAGCGGAGGCGCGACACGGCAGCATCGGCGGCATCGGCAGGATCCTCCTCGACGGGTCCGCCCGGCATGGGAGGCAACGGACTGGTGGGCGGCGGAAGCAGCGGCATTGTGACGGGAGCACACGGCGTGTCGGCAGCCCCCTCGTCATCACGAACAGTCAGCGGCACGACGACCTTGTTCGATGCCTCACTCGAAGAGGAGCGGAGACGGCAGCTGCGGCTACAACAGCAGCAAGAAGAACAGCGACAATTGGAGCTGCAACAACAACAAAAACTGGCGCAAGCACACGACGGGTTCGAGACATTGACGATTGGCGGCGACAACACAAAGCCACAACCTACAGTCACAGAAAAGAGCCCACTCCAAGATACCGAGGCGCTGCTCAACATCTTCAAGACGGTCCAGAGCGTGCGCGGCCATGCACGTCAAGAGTTTGGCCGTATTTACGGAGCTCTGGGTCCCTTTTACTGGGACCTCCAGCGGTCCAGGACACACGCCGACCCAGCTATTTTCAAGGTCTTTCGGGACCCGGAGCGGCAGGCACGCATGCTGGCCAACCTGCGCACTTTCGGCCAGAGCGACTGGGCCCAGGGCTGGCGGCAGCGCGAGGAGAAGCTGGTGTCGATGACGAGCCTCTTCGAGAGCGCAGTCCTCCGAGAATTCGAACAGGGCTACGAGTTCTGGGATGTGGACGGGCGGATGCGCAAGTACGCGCACGTCCTCGACGTTCTGGGCGGCAGCACGGCAGGCGTCGACCTGTTTATCCAGAAGCACCCGCTGTTTGACGACACCGAGCTGACGTCGATGAACGCCATGGACTGCATTAATCTTGCACCCCGAGCAACGGCGTCGTCGGAAAGCGCAATCACACTCGACCCGTCGCGGGCGTTCTTTGAGCTGCTGACGCGCAAAGTCAATGAACAGAGCGGTGTCATTGGGCGCATTTTCCCACGGCCTGGCCGGGTGTTCTGGGCGTTGGTGGACAAGCTACGCGAAGAGATGATTATGGAGTACATTACGCCTTTATTGGACGAGACACACGAGCGGAATCTGCCGGCGTATCTGACAGCCGTGTCGGGACTTTTCGAACAGGCCCTGCAGTTCCTGAAGGCTCTCGAGCCGCCCAAGTCGCCCGATTCCGATAAACCAAAGCCAAAACCATCACCAGCAGCCAACAAGCACACTAAGAACAGCCCGAGCGATGAGTTTGAGCGCCCCGGAAAGCTCAAGCGGAGAAGTACAAAGACTCTGCCATCGGCGCCCGTGATCGAAGAAGAAGAAGACGAGGACGATGAGGACGCGTGGCGGCCCAAGGCGCGGCTGCGCAAAGTGCGCGAGCTTGCGTTCAGAACGTTTGAACCGCATCTCGACCTATATCTGCAAGAAGAGCTGGACTACTTCACAAAGCACACTGAGGCCGAGGTGCTGGAGTGGGATAAGAAGCTGTCGGAACAGGACGCCGACGCCGAGTCGTTTTACATGGCCAATTTTAACCGGCAGGAAGTCAAGAAGGATTTCCTGAGCTCGTTCAAAAAGGTGGTCATGATGCCCGTGACAGTCCTGCCCAGTCTGCCCGGGCAGCTGAATCCATTTGGCAGTAGCAGTGCCGTCGCAAAACCGCCAGGTGCCACCGATTCCTCTCTATCTTTACCCCAGACCCAAGCGACAACAGCTTCTGGACGAGCAACACCAAACCCGTTGAGCCAACTGCCTGAAAAAGCGCCTGATGACGAGCTGGCGGCCAAGGCGGCACTGATGACGTCGCGGCTGGAGGGCATTAAGTCGCTGTTCAGTCTCGACGTGGCGCTCAGTCTCGTGCACGCTGCCAAGACGAGCCTCGGCCGGGCTGCCGTGTTTGTTCAGTTAGGCGGCCAGGCCGCCGGGGAGGCCCGCGAGCAATGCGAGACTATTTTCGTGGTGCTGCTGCGGATCCTTGGCAACGGACACGTCAAGCAGGGATTTGACCGTGCCGTCGAGCACCTGTCACAATACAACCCGCGGACGGTTGTCGTGCGGCCGACATCAACAATAGGTTCTGGTGAAGGCAGCAACGGCAACGGGTTCGGCGGCTCAGAAAAGGACTTGGGCGCCAATAACTCCGGCCCCGGCGACGGCGGCGTTGCTCCGCTCATGACGTTTATTGAGCTTGTCAACGTCGGTGATTTGATCTCTCAAATGATTGACGTCTTTTACGAGCAGCAGCTGGCCGGCCCCAAGATTGCGGACCGCAACGACTTTTTGGACCCGGCAGGCCTGGCCAAGAAGCGGTTCGAGCAGATGATTGACGAGAGCGTGGCCGCTGGACTCAACAAGGGCATTGACGTGCTGATGGATGAGGTCGAGTACATTTGCGCGACGACCCAGAAGCCGACCGACTACTACCCCGAAGCCGTCGAGGCGGTCGCCGAGAGCGGTCTCTTCTTCTTGAACGGCACACTCTCGAGTGTGACGGGAGGCGGCAGTGGAGACGGCCTGTCGACGCCCAAGTCGGGCGGCGGGGCCACTTCGCCGGGCATGCCTGCAGGCGGTTCTAGTGGAAGCGGTGCACCTGCCGCCAGCGCTTTCGACCCATTCGCCGCCGCCGATATTGGCCCGACAAAGACTGCTCTCAGAGTGGTCGACCTGGTTCGCGGTCACACCAACATGCTCAAGGGCAGCACGGAAAAGACGATGCTTGACGTTTTCAACGGCGAAGTCGGCCTGCGGTTGTTCACGGCCGTCTGCAAGCACCTGAAGCGGCAGCGCATCAGCATGGCCGGCGCGGTGCACGTGATTGCGGACATGACGCTGTACTTTGACTATGTGCGGACGTTGCGCAACCCGGACCTGCTTGCCTACTTTAGAGCCCTGCGCGAGCTCAGCCAGCTGTACCTGATTGACGCGCGGCACCACGCCAAGGAGATGGCAGTGATCATTGCGGACGGCGACCGGTTTGGCGGCGTGTTCCGGGCCGAGGAAGTGTACGAGTTTGCCGAGCGGCGGGCGGACTGGTACCAGGTGAAGCGGAACGTCGAGCGGGCCATGTACGGTCTGGAGTGTTCCATAATGTAGGGGCCGTATTTCTCAATCCCTTGCTTGCCCATCTTTGATAGATTTATATAGCCTTTTCATACCTATTCTTTTTGGATTGTTCACAGCGGTGCAAAATCAATACCAGATTTATGTTTTTAATGACATTAGATTGATGCCGTCCTTAAATAAGTAGCAATAAATGAGAATTGTATTTTAAAAATGCCTTTAACGCCTGGCCGCTCTGTATGACCCTATGCCCTCTTGTTTTTTGTTCCTTTTAAACGCCTTGAAACATTGTCTGGATGTACGGCCGACCTACTTCCGTCCAAAATCGAGCCTCCGGGCCACCTTGGCACCGCGGTCTTGCTCGTCGCCCGTGTTGGCGCCGCTGTTGCCGCCAACCGCGCCTGGCCGTCTCTTGAGATCGGCCGCCATCCGCGCCGCCTCGCGCTCTTCCTCCTTTTTCTTTTCCGCTGCAGCCACGTTGCGTCTCGGCAGGTCCTGGACGGGCGTCGGGCGCGGCTCAACGCGCCACCAGGCGTGGCCCAGCATGGCCCGGGCCGTAATACGTTTCCTCGGGTCGAGCACGAGCGTCTTCAGGAGTAGGTCGACTCCCTCAGTGCCGACGGTGCCAAAGGGGCCCAGGAACGCCTCGCGCGTGGCTTGGGGGTAGACGCGGTCTGTCGGGACAGTGTACGAGTCGAGGCGCGTGACGCCGGGCCAGTTTTCCTCGGTGGGCGTGCCGAGGGCGCGGCAGATCAGGCTGATCTGCTCGACCTCGGTGTTGCCTGGCAGATACGGGTTGCGGATGACGAGTTCGGCAAAGACGAGGCCGACGGACCAGACATCCACGGCGCCCCCGTAGTGGCGAGCGCCGAAAAGCAGCTCCGGCGGCCGGTACCAGCGGGTAATGACATTGGCGGTCATGGCCCGGTAGGGGTCGGCGCAGGAGCGGGCGAGACCGAAATCGGCAAGCTTGAGGGCGCCGTCGGCAGCCACCAGCAAATTGTTGGGTTTGATATCGCGGTGCAGTACAGCTCGGTCATGGCAGAACGTCACAGCCCTGCACAGCATGCCCATCCAGGCTTTGATGTCGGCGGCACCGTAGCGGACAGCGTCCGTGTCGCGGATCAGCATCTCGAGGTCGCCCCTGGGCAGATGCTCGAGCACAAGACACAGGTTCTGGTCCCGCGTGCTGTAGACGCTGTGCATGCGGATAATGTTGGCATGCCGCAGCTCCTGCAGAAACTTGATTTCGCGCACGGCGTCGGGCGCAATGCCGTCGCTGTATTCCTTCTGGACCTTGATCTTCTTGATGGCCACGAGCTGTGTCGGGTCCGCCTTGAGGCGGCCCTCGTAGACGACGGCATAGGTACCCTCGCCGAGCTCCTTGCCGCGAATGTACTTGTTCTTCTCTTCCTCGTTGAGCCGCTCGGCGACGTCCATATTTATCGGATGGTGGTGTTGCGGGGGTGCTTTGCCCCCACTCGCTGCTGGTGCCGCCGGTGTGCCGCCATTAGAGTGTGTCGGGGGCCGTGATGGCAGGGAGGAAGCTGGTCGAGACGAAGCGGCCGATGAAGCCTGGAGCGCGTCCGTCGGGACAGCCAACATTGGCGATGCACTCATGCTGAAGTGCTGGAAACTAAAAGAACGAAAACAAAAATAGGAAATAGAGTGGCGAGATAAAAATCGAAAGAATGAAAACACGAGACCGAGGTGTGGCGTGGGTGGAACGCGTAGACGTCGGGTGACGTGACGTGATGTTGAAAGCGAGAAGACCAGAAAGCCTCGATTGTGAAGCTTCAATTCACAAATCACGGCAAAGGCTGAACTGAGTGCGTCGCCAGGGATGGTTTGACTTTGGGTTGGTGCCGGATGGAGCTACCGCCAAGCTGTTCCAGGGGTTGTTTCTTGGGTGTTTTTCCCTCCAGCCTTCTTGTAGGCTCTTGGGAGCTTCTGGGCGTCTCACAGCAGCAGTTGCCTGTCTCGCCTCCAGTGGCTGAGAGCTGGTGTGGCCCAGTGTGGCTTGTGATTTTTGGTGGGTTTTCTGTTTTTGGTTCCTTTGGGCGCTTGGTGCCTGTGCCTTTGTGCCTGTTCCTTTCGGGGTTTAGCGCTGTTCAGAGTCCGACAGTGCGACGGACCCACAGTTTTGACCCAAGTCAAGCCCACTCGACCACTGAGACTGAGTGATCTACCGGCGTTTAGCAGGGCGAAAGAGACAAAGATGAGCCCATCGCGATCCTGACGTCATGCCAACGCGTGGCTGCCTTTTACAAAAGAACAGGACGAACTGACGGAGGAAAGGAGGGAAAAAAAGAAAAAAGGAAGCTACGATTTGAAATGCGAGCCCAAAAACCTTGGCACGGAAAGAGCGACTTCAGCTTCTAGATCTTAATAACCCCTGCGATCCGAAAAAAATAGACAGAGGAAGAGAAGGAAAGAGCTGATGAGGAAAACAGAAAAAGAAGAAAAAGAGGACTCGAGCCTTCCTCCTGCAGCTAAGTTTCTTGGTCGACAACAACAACTACTAGCTCCATTGACGTCGTTACGTCGTTCTTTCCGTCCTTTTGGTTCCTTCGCGGAGGGCCGACTAAGAAGCTTTTTCTCTTCATCCCTTAATTGGCTCCTTGTCGAAGCCTTTTTCTTTCTTTTCTTTTACTCTTTTACTCTTTTCCTCCCAAGGTATCATCGGCATCATTTCCTTCTCGCCACCAACTGTCCGCAAGCAACTGCCGTTTGGTTCAGGGCCGCTCGAGCTGCTTTCTAGCAATTGGATCGATCCCGAGTGTCATTGTTACGCACGGCGAAATAAACACATAAACGACACTATAGACGATTAAACGCAAAACCAACAGTCGACGATACACAGCCAAGATTTTATCCACGACCAACGAACCTCGCATCACAGACACCAGGCCACAGACCGGCACGGCACACATCTGTCCCGCCATCCCTCCGCCATACATATCCATCATCCCATCTTTTGGCCTTCGATCATATCCTATTAATAACTTGGCCTTGCCTCCTACCTTTATTCGTTCCTGACATTCGCATCAACCGCCACAATGAAGATTTTTCGGTTGTCATATTGGGTAGGTTCTCACCTTGAAGGTTGATTGCTACATCACTCATCGTCTAACACTTCAGTTCCTCCCCGTCTTGTCCGGCTCCGTCTGGCTGGGCATGCTTCTCGGCATGCTCATCGGCTGGTGCGTAGACACGCATCGTGAGCACTATGTCTCCATGGACGCCGACCAGACCGTCGCCTACATCAGCGATATCGGCGCTTCCCCCAAGTTCAAGCCCATGTTTATTGCCCTCTGCGTCATCACGACCGTCACTCTCGACCTCTCGTTCCTGGCCGACCGCTGGCTGCGCCATGCCGGCCGGCTGACACCCAACGGCAGCATCGGCCAAAAAGTCCTGGCCTGGCTCACCATCTTTTTCGCCCTGCTGGGCACGGCCGGCCTCATTCTTTTGTCGATTTTTGACGTGGCCCACCACAAGTCGTTGCACGACGGCTTCTTGTTGCTCTTTCTGGGCGGCTATGTGCTGTCGGCCGTCTGCATCTGCTGGGAGTACCAGCGCCTCGGCATCCACAACCGCCACCTGCGCATCCTCAGCATCTCGTTCTGGGTCAAGCTCACGTTTGTCCTGGTCGAAGTGGTTTTGGCCATCATCTTTGTTAGTCTCACTTTTACAAACCACACGACCGGCGGTGCCATTGTCGAATGGATAATTGCCTTTATCTTTGCGCTCTACATCTTTTCGTTCTGCATCGACCTGTACCCGGCCGTCCACACCCGCCACCTCCGGCGCGGCTTCCGCGAGAAGCACGGTTTCTTTGGCAAGGGCGGCCACGGCACGACTGGCAGCGGCAGCGACAATACCAACCCCAATGACAGCGCCACGACCGGCGGTGGCACGGCCATGGCCCAAGACGGGGACAACTATTACGGCAACAACGGCGCTGTTAACGGCAACGGGGCTGTAGGTTTGAACGAGCTGGAGGCGGGCAACGGCAACTACCGCGGCTATGGTGCCGGTGCAGGTGCTGCACCCGTCACGGCACCAGGCTCGACGGGCTACTACGACAACACCTATGGCGAGAGTGCGGCGCGTGCAACTAGGTCACCACGCACAAACGCCAACCTCGGCGGCAGTGCCTTTGTTGAAAACGGCTTGGGCAATGGCAACACCGCCGCCTTGGGCAGCAACGGCCAGCCATTAAGCCAGCCAGAACAAGCATACCAGCCAAGCCGGAGTTACCAATAGCATCCGAACCACGGGCTTGATGAGCTTGATGGAGCTGCGCAAAACCCAAACGAAGAAGAGAAGGCGTTTGAAAAAGCCTGGAGGGAGTGGCTGCAATGAGTTGGGATGGGGTTGTATGGGAAACACGAGTAAATATACCTTTTGCATGGGTTGGTTTGATGTTTTCATTTGTCTTTTACGGTTTTCATTTTGCATTTGTTGATTTCTCGGTGCGTTGGGTCACGGGCGCGGTTAGGATACAAATATTTATTATCCAGTTTTGTATATTTAATCCAGTATAATTTATATGAACAGTGTATTTTTTGTTATATCTTTTTGTGCGTATACCGATACAGTTTGAAAAATAAAAAAACCATGAACCATGAACTATTGCGTACAACTACAGTACAAGTGGGAGTAAAGGCGAAGAACAAAATGCACAGGTGAAGTGTATTTGGGATATCCAAGAGAGATGGAATGAAAAGCCAGGTGAAGGGAAATAAAAGCGTAGTAAAAACAAAGAGATAAAAATGACACAAAAAGGCAGTGTACCACCAGTTCGTTGTAAAATGGGAATCTTGTGTGAACAAAAAAGGAATGAGACAAACCCCGGGGATATCCTGTTGCTTCCGGTCCAGAAACGCCACTTTGAGGTTTTGAAATGATAATAAAATGAAACCCAGAAAAATAGATGAAGAGATCCGTGTATGAAGAGAAGAATGGAAAAACAGAGATGGTGTTAAAAACAATAACAAAACAGGGAAATGCAGTAAAATGGAAATGGAAATAGAAACAGAATATGTCAACAATAAATACCGTTCTCAGACAAAGGAACGTGGACTGAAATAATCAAACATATGAAACGAAGATGCTCCCTAGATCACCTACACCTCCTCGAGGTTCTCGAGGAAGCGCGAGTCGCGGACGGGGCTGGCGCTCTTCTTCTCGGCCGGGTCACGGATGGCCTTAGGCGGCGTGAAAGCACCAGCGTTGGAGCCCGACTCACCACCACCGCCGGGAGCAGTGGGAGGCGGCACAGTCACAAACGTGCTACCCTTATCGGTCGTCTGGGTCGTCTCGGAGACATCGTCTGCCTTGACACCGACGGGCGTAACACCGCTAAAGTGGGCAAACATGTTGACGCCGACAAGACCGAAACCGCTGCCCGCAGCACCCGGCACACCGGCCTCGCTACTGTAGTGGCTGCTCGTGTAGCTGGCGCGGTTGCCGGCCACGGTGTAGTCCATGTTGGGCGCATTGAGGGCGCCAGCGTTGCCAGAGTGGCTGTGCGCACCTGCAGCTCCTGCGCCAGCAGCACCTGCAAGACCAGCAACACCCGCGACACCCGCGACACCTGCCACGCCGCCAGCACCAAGACCAGAAGAACCAGTGGTGGTAGCAGCTTCAGTCTTGCCGGCAGTAGATGTGCCCTCAGCAGGACCCATGAGAACAGGAGTCAGGGACTCAAAGCCTGGCTGGCCCTGGGCCAGTGCGGCAGCATCCTTCTCGGACGAGTCTTTGGCGGCCGTGATACCCGTGGTCGAGTCAGGGAGACCGGACTTGCCCGAGTCGCCAGGAGTGTATGACTCAACAGCGCCATCCTTGGTGCGGCCACCCTGGTCAGCCATACTCTGGCGCTGGCTGCCGGTGGGCGTGTAGTAGGCCTCCTGGTTCACGCTGTTGATGCTGTCGCGCTGCTGGAGGCCTGCAGAAGAGGAAGCGCCCTCTGCAGCAGAGTCGCCCTTAGAGGCAAGACCAGCAGCGGTAGCACCGCCAGCGGCACCGAGGGCACCACCAGCGATGAGCGGCATGGTCAGCGAGCCGGTGCCAACCCGGTTAGGCGAGTCAGAACCAGTCAGTGCGTGGCCGCCAACAAAGGAGCGTTCAGCGGGGTTGTTGGCACGCTGCGAGTCCGACACGGCGGAAGTACCCAGAGCCTTTGAGGCTGTGGAGCTGGAAGGTGCAGCAGCAGATCCAGATGAGGTAGCAGCACCAACACCAGCACCAGCGCCGGCGGCAGCAGCAGTCTTGCCAGAAGAAGAGCCTGCAGCAGTAGAAGACGGTGCACCAGAAGCAGAGGCAGACGACTTGGAGCGGTCACGCGAGAAGCGCGACTTGAGCCACGAGGTGACCTTGTTGGATGATGCCGAGTCATCTGACTGGGGCGACAGAGGCGAAAGCGGCGTGGAAGAGGTGGTTCCTGTGCGTGCCGGGACCGAGCCGTGGCCATTGGCTCCCGGGACGGCAGACTTTGTCTGGGAAGCAACACCGGCACCGACAGCACCCGCAGCGCCAACAACACCAGCAGCACCGGCAACGGCGCCACCAGAAATCTTGTTGCTGTTGCTGCCCTCGGTCCGACCACGCTCAACATTGGAGGTGGCTGATTCACCACCCTCCTTGGGTGTCTTTACAAACAGCTTTGACAGTCTACGGCTAGTGCTGCTGCCGGTCTTCTCGAGGGGAGCACCGCTGCGGTCGCCAGTCTTCATGGCCGCTCCAGTCGGAGCCGAACTCAGCGACACATCATGAGCAGCTGATGAGCCAGCTACAGGCTGTGTCACGGGCGCTGTGGCGAGCGAAGAGCCGTTGGTGATATCAGCAGCCACGGTGGTGGAGGCAGGGGCGGCAGATGACGACTTTGCACCCGAACCGGCAGCACCAACACCGGCGGCACCGACGCCGGCAGCACCAGCACCAGCACCAGTGGCGGCAGCCGGGGACGTGGGGCTAGCCAGAGACGAAGCGTCGTTGCTGCTAGAGGTGTCCGGAGCGGTCATCATCTCCTCCTCCGGGACTTGGCTCTGAGCCTCGTTGTTAGTGTCATTCTTGTTCTTGACACCATCATGCTTGCCCTTGCCGTTGACAATGTTGCCGACCTTGTCGGTGGCAGTGCCAGTAGCAGAGCCGGCAGCACCAGCGGCACCGCTAGCAGCAGCACCACCACCACCAAGGCCAAAACCGATGGGGATGCCCAGAATCTTGCTATGTCTCTTGGGCGGCTTCTCCTCCTTGCGGGCAGCCTTTTCGTCTCCTGCCAAACGGTTAGAATCATAATCAAATTTGTAAAAGTGGGGAGACTTGTCTTACTCTTGATCTGCTTGTACGTGTCCTTCATTTCCTTGCCGCGGGCCTTGACCAGCGCCGCCTCGGCCTTGCGGTCCTCCTTGCGCTCCTCCTCTGCCTGGCGGAGGGCGGCCTGGCGGTCGTGCTCGGCCTGGGCCTTTTCGTGCATGTCGTCAATGATAGGCTGCATGCGGGCCGTGGCAATCCGGTCGACCTCGGAGCGTTCCATGAACTTGCCGCCGCCAATGTCGACCTGGTGGGCCTGCGGGTAGGAGCCTATGTGGGCGTCGGCGCGCTTCTGCGCCAGGGCGTTGATCTGGGGCTCGATCTTGGCCATGACGGCAGGCGGCATTCTGCCAGAATTGGCATAGACCTGCTCATCAATGTCCTCGAGCTGCGACTTGACGTTGCGCTGGGCGGCCAGCAGGACATTCTGGCGGTCGCGGCGTCTCTTGTCCTCAACCTCGGAGATGCGGCTCGACAGCAGTGACATTTGGTTGCGGATCTCCTGGGAGCGCACGCGATCAGCGTTGATATCGCTATCGCTGGATGAGCGGCGGCGGCGGAGACGACCGCGCATTGTCAGGCGGCGCGAAGGTTCGCCACCAGAAGCGCCAAGGTTGGGGTCCACGTAGTGGTCGCGGTATTCGCGGTCCTTGGCGTGCAGCTCGTGGAGCTTCTCGAGGCGCTCCTGGGCAAGCTTGTAAGCCTGCTCCTGCACATTGGGGACACCGGTGCCGCCGACGCCAGAGCCCGAAGCACCACCCTCAGCGTTGGGGTTGTACATCTTCTTAGCCATGGCGATGGCCGAGGCGTGGAGACCATCCGCGTGCTTCTGGTCATCAACCTCGGGACCGACGGGAGGGTGCGAGGTGTACATCTGGCGGCTCATGTTGGTGTAGGGCACAGAACCAGCATCGCCGACATAACTGTGGCGGTTGCTGGCGGCGCCGCGCGATTTGGTCGAGGCGCTGTGGGCGATAGTCGCAGCGCTAAGGGCGTTGGCTGCGGAAACCTTGGGATCTGGCGGGCTGCTAACCAGGGCGGATGATGTGGTGCTGTCGGGGTAGTGCGACGACAGGCTCTTTTGCTGGCGCAATGTAAGCGGGCTGGACTGGGCCCGGTTGCGCGTGCGCATCGAGAGAGTGTGGCCAGAACTGCCGCCGCCAGCAGCCGAAGTTGCACCAGAAAGAGAAGCGGCAGCTGCGTTGGAAGAGAGCGAGGCCGTGTCCTTGTCCTTGGAGCCAGGGTTGGCGGCCTGTCTCATGGCGCCCTTGGCGGCGCGCAGAGACGGCTGGTAGCCGAGGGCGGCGATTTCAGGAATCGGCTTCTCGGGAGGAGCGGTAGCCTTCTTGGCGGCCTGGCTCTGGCTGTTGCGGAAAGCCTGGGTGGCCGCCGAGTTGCCCCAGCCGGCGGACGAATGTCCTGAAAGCTTGGTCGACATATTGGCGCTGGCGCTGGCTGCGGCTGCACTGTCTTCGGCCAGAGTGGGAGACGACGGCTCTTCGTTTGTCGGCGAAATTCTCGACCGTGCCTCGGGAGATGACGATGGTTTAGTGGCAGTGCTGGGTTTCGCGGAAAGGGCAGCACTGGCAGCAGCGGCTGCCTGGGTTGCTGCTTTCAGGGACGCCGGGTTGACGGGCCCGCTGGTATCGAGAATGGGAGGCGGGCTCTTGAACTTGGAAGCAGTCAGGGCGGCAGTGCCGGTGCTGTCCAGCTTGACACCGACCGTTGGGAAAGAAGGTAGGCTGCGGGGGTCGGCATAAACCAGGCGGCCAGACAAGTCTTTGATTTGGGAGTAATGTTAGTCGTCGATTCGAATATCTCGAAATCTCAATGCAGGAGGTTCCAAATGCGGATAATAACAAAAGAAATGCGGGATGGGGGATTGCAGAACGCGGGATGTAGAGTGTAAGAGGCGAGATTGTGGGATGTGCTGTGCTATTTGGCAGGGGTGTCGAATATAATATATCCCGGACTCTGGGGAATACGACAGCCTGTCAAGCCAGCAGATTGGAGAGAAAAGCAGCGCACATCAATTGCGCACGCGAGAGATGAGAGGCGAGAACGAGACACAGATGAGGGGTGGCATGCGTTCGGGAAGGCAAGGAGGAGGGGGAAGAGAGTCTTGCTAGTGCTGAATGCTTGAATGCGTGCTCCGTACACGAATGCAGAGAGATGGACAGAGAGACAGGCGTTGACAGAAATCAAGGCCGGTCTGGCCTGGCCCTGCAGGATGTCGGATGTGCCTGTTTGTTTGTTGCATGCAAACCAAACATGGCACCCTTGCTTGTCGCCACTTGGAGACGCAACGCGAACGGGCTGAAATCAAAAACTATGTCGGGGATGTTGGGACGTTTTGATGGATGCTTTTTTCTTCTTTCTTTTTTTATCCCAGGACGCACATGCATCTGTAATGCACAGCTGCACGCACGCCTGAATCTGCTTGATGCAACTCACCTGGCTGGTTCTTGGCCTGCTGCTGCCTCGAGGAATACGAAGTCCCGCTGTCGCGAGGCGCAGGCTGGCGTTGCGCCGCCGTGGACCCGGTAGGCGGCATGCCTTGATTGGGCGAACTTGCAGGCTTTCGGGAAGCCTACAGGGCAAATAAATAAAAATGTGGGTTGGGTAGTAGCGGGCGTCGGAGACTGAGAGCTGTGGGATGCGACTGTGACTGTGACTGCAATTGAATGGAGAACAGGGTCAATTGACTGCGATTGCGTAGTCTGTCAGATTTGAGATGCTGGGATAATGGGTGCTGATGGTTGGATGTTGATGTTGGATGCTGAGAAAAACAAGAAAGGGATATGCGATTGAGTCGGCCGAGGAGAAGAATAAAAAGAAGAGAGGACCAAAGTCGATAAAATGATCTGAGATCGGTATTCCGTTTTCCTTACTTTCTCCGGTACCGTTGCAGGGGATGAAGAAAAAGGATAAAAAAAAAGATTAAAAGGAGCAAAAGAGAATAGAAGTTGGGATATGGGAGGAGATGGGAGACAATAGGCACAAATAGGGCAGAGAAAGACAAAAGAGGGCGGACAAGAACCAATTGAGCGGCAACGTCAGCAAATAAGAGAAACAGCGCGAACGGTCGAAGTGGTCAAAGAGAGAAGCGATGCAAACGACGTCACGGCCTTGTACTGCGCTATGGTGCTGGGCTGATCCCCAAGAGGAATCGTGCGAAATGGAAAAAGGGCGAGGAAAACACAAGACTACTGAAAAAAGGACGGCGAGAAGATGAGGATTGACGGACAGTGGACAAGCGTGGAGCTTGGTCACACACATGTCCTCGATGGGGAAGGAAGGAGCTGACGATACAGGGGAAAGAACAAAAAAGAACAGGGGGAAAGAGCTCTTCTGGAGCCACTGGGGAATAGGGCAGGGACCACTGGAAAGTGAGGAAAGAGCTCCTGGCGGGGCAATTAAACTACGTCATCGGTGCGGCAGCAGCTATGTGAACTCTAAGGAACTCTTGGGAATTGAAGGAGAATGGGCAGGGCGTGTGTAAGTACCCCCGTGCTAGCCGGGGCTAGCGTCGCAATGTCTACGGCGTGAGCCGGCTCTCTCTCTCAGAATGTCGAGAGAGCATCGAGAGCTCCATCCTTTCAAGGCCAGTCTCCAGTCCAGTCTCCATAGACCCATTTGTCCTTTCCCATTTCGCACGCAGATCAGTCCTTGTTCGCTCTTTCCTGCCCAACCTTGTGCAATACTGGAATGTGCGATGTGCAAGGCAAGAGCGGTCTGGGCCATTGCCCTTTTTATGACAGCAATTGATGTGGGATGTTACGAAATTATGCAAGGAAAGAGCGAACTGGAAGTACTCGTGATACCGAGAGGCAGCCTACACAGTGGTCGTGGCTTCCTGCAACAACGACAGATGTGCCCAGTGATGATACCTGTCTATGCCACGTCTACGCCAGCGAACCAACGGTTTTTCCGCGCCACTCTTTTTGTGAAAAGGCAAGCACGTGTGCACAAAGACATTATGTCGCAGTTGATCGGTACATCACTGTTATCGACGGTCGAAAAGTACGTCAATGCCGACAGCTTGATGGCATATTTTGATGGCATAGTCGCAAAGCTGAATAACGCCCTCCTTTCAGCTTCTTCAGCTTCTGGCGTCTTTCTCATAGCTTCCCACAAAAAAAAACAGACAAATACGAGTTGGTCTTTGGTTCCCGGCGTGGCCCACGGACCGCAAAGAAGATCAGAGGATCAGAGTCCAGAACAAAAGAATTGAGCACAAAAAGACAAAAGAAGAGTAACTCAAGTGGATCGTTCTTTTCGTTGTTCTTCTGCTCCTGTGTCGAGAAGCAAAGCAGCCAAAATCCTTGGTCAAATTGCGCTAGTCCATTTTCGGAATATGTGGGGATACTCCCAAAACCAGGTTCAGTCTCTCCAACCAAGAAATTGCGACAAGGATCTGCAGACACACACACATGCACACGCACACACACATCCAAAAGAGAAGGAGCAATAAAAATGTGAGGGACCGTTCTGGATGCGCCTGGATTCAAGGAACAGCCGACAAGTCCAAAAAAGATGCGACGAAAATAGAGTGACTCGAAACGAGAACATGTAGTGAGGGAGCCATCGTTTAAGGGAAGGTGCAGAAGCGTTCGGCTGTAGCCTCCTGCCCCTGCACCAAGGCAATTGCCCGATTCGGTGAATTGAATCCCTCGAGAATATGAATACGAGATATTGAGTTGTTGAATATGCAAGAAAGCTCGTCTTATCAGTATTCCAAGGAGCCAGCTGAATCTGTTATGCACGCAGGTGGAGGGTAAGATGAAAAGATGCATTAAAGTGGATCTCGACAGCAAGGCACAACCACGAACAGAGTCAATTCAACGCAAGAAGAGGAACGAAACACAGCATCAACTCAAATCTGTCAATTTCATGCAGCCGTGCACAAAAGAAGACATGTACGACATGACTGAGACGTGGTCTCGGCCGCCAGCCGTCCCTGAAATGGGTCGGAACGGACTCTCGTATTCGAATCATGGCCTTCTACACGTGTTTGATCATGATCACCGCTTTGAGGGATCTGTTTTGCATCATAAAATGGTATCATTTGTCATTACTATCGTGGACTTGGACTTGGACTTGTACTTGGGTCTTCCAGAAAAGAGAAAAACTACTTCCTCCGGAAGCGGCCTTGCAGCCAGCAGCGGTACATCTTGAGCTTCATGGCCCGGTTGACAATCAGTCGCCGGTCTACGCCCATGTTCTCGAGTGTGAAGGGAGCATCTTCTTCTGTGAAGAGCGTGCCGGCAATGTCCTCTCCAGTGGCAGCGGACGTCTCCTCCGCTGGTGCATCAGCAAGATTCTCCTCGCCTTCTGTTTTCTCGCCGGCACCTGTCCAGATCTTGACCAGCTCGTCCTTCTCAAAAAAGTAGACACGCGTGCCGTCGCCGCGAATGTAAAAGTTTTCTTCCAGGTAGCGGCCCTTGCGGAAGCGCACCTGGGCCAGGTCACCCCGTCCGTAGTCGCGGAAGCAGACTGTGCCGCCCGGCTTCACGAGGCGGGCCACGTTCTCGACTGCCTGTTTCCACTGGCTCGGCGAGAGGGCCGAGAAGATAAATACCAGAATGGCCACATCGACCGACGCCTCGCCCAGACCAGGCGGCATCGACTCGTCCCCTGTGCCGGCGACATCCCAGACGTCCGCCTGCATGTGTTTTGTATCGTAAGCCTCGTCCTTGCGCATGACGTCGACGGCCGTCTTGCTAAAGTCGCAGGCGTGCACGCGGAGGTGGGGGTTGCGGTTGCGGGCCAGGATGGGAAAGGCCGTGTTGCCCGCGCCGGCACCAATCTCCAAAATGGTCCTGGGTCCTGCGTCAGGCTCGCACACTTCGTTGAGGATCGGAAACTCCTGCTGGAGCCATTTGCGGTCCTTGAAAAAGTTGGCCGTGTTGTTCTTGTAGAACAAGTTCCACCACTTGGCCGGGTCACCGTTAAAGCGGGCTGTCCTGTTAGCGAGGTTCTCAAGATATGACCAAAGAGAAAAGTGTGTAGGACAATGATGGAAAAGACCATGTTCAGATTGGATCAGATGGGAGCGAAAGACAAAATGGTGTAAGATTGTCATCAGGAATCAGATGAACTATGCTTTATTTGATACAAATCATCACGTCATCTGAACAGGTCGGGGTGTATTTGGGGTGATTCTGAAAATGATAAGAGACGGCGACTGTACTTACACTTGTCAAAATCCGACACGGGAGAACTCCGCTGCAGCTCGTACTGCTTCTCAGAGTACTCCTTGAACGCGTCGTCCGTCTCCACGTGATCCCACGCGTTGTACTCGAACACGTTGTCCTCCTGTGTCAGGAACCGCTGTCCAAACATGAACGGATCTGTGCGTTTCGCGTTGTTGGACGGGTCGTGAGACCGGTGGGCAGGCACCTCGGCGGCGGTGTCAGACGCCGGCGTTTCAGCCGGGGCCGACGCAGCAGACTCGACAGCCTTTCTGTCGGTTGTCGTTGCTGCTGCCGGAGCATCGCCGATCGCGAGAGAGGCCACGGCAGCCGCGGCCGCCTCGGCGGCGACAGGCACATCAGCCATTTCGGGCTGTTGGAGTGCGGGGAGAGAGAAAAGAATAAAAAGAAGAAAGAAACAAGTGAATGTTTCAAGAGGGCGTGTACAGAATCAAATCGCACGGGACGTTGAGGCGACACGCGTGCATGTTCATGTTGGGCAGAGGAAAGAAAAATTGCACGCTTGAGGTCCAAGAAAAATTTTAGAGGGAGGAAAAGGGTCCTGCCAAAAAATGTGCAGTGAAAAAATCTTTAGCTTTTATGGTGCCTGAGACTACATGTGGCTGGTGTGTGGCGTGGTCCACTTTAAACTTCCACTGTTCCTGTCCACTGACAGCGCTATCACAGGCACGAGTTCCAGCGTGTTAGGCGCTAAATGTGAACGACAACATCACGGAAGCTCACCAAGCTTGCCAAATTTCACGACGTCGGATAGTTTTCAGCATTCGTACCTCACAAACAGCTTCATACGCTCCTCACTTTCTTGTCATGTTAGACTGAAGCTTCAACCCTCTTGTTCTTCTCACAACACCACCCAATGGCAGCCCCAGGTGCCATGGCCTCCAAGGCTCTGCGCCGCCTCTCACCGGGACAAGGCGGATGTCTCTTGCGGGCTATGGCCCAACCAGCTTTTCTTGCTCCGGCAACAAGACCATATCATGTCGGAACGTCAGCACAAACGCCAGGGCGGCCAGCTTCGTCAAGGCCATTACGGAGGGCCCCACAAACTACTGCTTCCAACTGCCGCTCTCTCTTCAACCTAGCCTCCGCTCTCGGCCAAGCAGCCTCCGGCGCAAGTGGCCAACAACATACTCTGACAACAACCCGCACGCTTCCGTACACGTCGACTGACTTGTTTCGCATCATTGCGGATGTGGACGCATACGAGCAGTTTCTGCCTCACTGCACGACCAGTAAGGTGACGCATCGGCGGCAATCGCCCGCGGATACATTGTCCTCAACGACGCAGGGCCGTGGATGGCCCGCCAGAGCGGACTTGACTGTCGGCTGGGGCCCGCTCTCGCAAACTTATTCGTCGCGCGTGTACTGTGTCCCCGGCCACGGCGTCGTCGAGGCGGTGTCGGGCCGCGCGGGTGCCCCCACGTTGACACAAGCAGAACGGGCCGAGATTAGCCTTGACAAGACGGAAGACGAGGACGGGCGGCGACTCGGTGCACAAACGGCGACGGACGACGACACATTCGAAAGTCTGGTGACGCGGTGGACGGTCAGCACAGAAAAGGGTGTGTCGACGGCAGTCCCAAGGACAAGAGTGGAACTGCACATCCGATTCCAGTTCCGGAATCCGCTGTATCAAATGGCGGCAACGCAAGTCGGCAACGAGATGGCGACCAAGATGATTGAAGCGTTTGAGACGCGGGCGGCACAGCTGCTCGGCCGGAAGTTGTAACAAAACGGAGTAGTGGTGGGTTTTGATGGGTAGACAAGCGTCCGATCTCACTCATTTGTACATAGTTGCATGTCATAGAGGCCTTCATGAAGACATGAACTAGAATTAGATAATTTGATTATATATTCGCAAGGAATATGACAACCCATGAGAATGATATGAAATTATCTCGTAATTTATACAATTATTCGAGAATTATTTTATTTTATTTAAAAATTTTTTTTTTTTTACTAAGACATAAAAATATCGGAAAACGGGTGGGTTGAATATTTGTATTATTTTTTTTATAAAAATCTACTCGCTCTTCTCGCTTTAAATAAACATATGCAAAAGTGAGAGAAGATGAAGATAAAATGCGACCAGAAATCAAAAGCAAAAGAACCACCAAAGACGCAAAGTAAAACAACAGCCAAGTAGGGAGAAAATTAGATAGCCAAAAAAAAAAAAAAAATACAGACAAAATCAAGAGTACCATCTCCTAGCAATATAGCAACGCCTTTCGTACACTGGCCATGTTCGACCAGGCGCTTTCCATTGCCAAACTGTTATAGTTTGACAGCATGGGACGCGTCCAAGGCATAAACGAAGTGCCCACCTCGTGTGAATCATGTTGATATATGATGCACCAGAGGTCGAGTAGACGTCTCCCGGCCAGTGTACATTGCCCCGTCCACTATTTCCACAATACTCCGGCGACTTGTATGCGAGTCATGAAAGACGAAATAGACAGTAATCCAAAACATAACAGAAAAATAAAACAATAAAATACCCGAAAGCACACGCACTCTAAAAACAAGGCAAAAAGGGGAATCAAATCCGCCGAATGAGGGCGGGGAAAGAAAGAAGATATGTAGAGAAGAAGAAGTAAAATGCTCCAGGAACATATGGACGCCAGCCGGGGATACCCAAAAAGAAGAGAAAGGATAAGCAAAAGCAAAGGGAAGATATGCAAGGTCGTTGACAATATCGTGGGTTGAATTATGGGCAGTCGTAGCGAAGGAGAGGAAGTATAATTAGTCGATCATCGGCTGCTTATGAATACAACTTTTGTCGCTGGTTCGTACACTCGTGAGCGGTCGTGGAGACGTAGGGTCGTTAGATTATGGCTCTTGATCGTTGTTCATTTCCGCCTGGAGATAGAGTTAGTACATGATACTAGGGGCATGTGCATATAATAGGGGTGAGGCTTACTTCTTGCTCGACTTGACTGGCTTGCCGCCGATAAAGCTGAGGAATCCCGTGCCGGATGGCTTCGAGCTGTGGCCTTTCTTCTTCTCGTGCCGCACCGCGTCGCCGTTGACCACATTTGCCATACCAGGCATGCGCATCCCCGGACCAGGCCGCATCATACCGGGCGGCATGCCAGCGAATGGCCGTCCTGGCATAGCACCGGGAGGCATGCCTGGCCGTATGGGCATGCCCGGCATACCACGGCCCGCCTGGCCTGGCATTCCGGGCATACCGTGGCGACCGGCATGAACAGGAATAGGAATCCCATTAGGGCCCATTTGCATGTGCACGCCAGGGTGCATGCCGTTGCGCAGCGGCGGCGTCTTGTCCATGGGCCACATGTGCATCGTGACGGACCAATCGGGCTGGACAACCTTCTCCCATATTGAAGGCAAGATAATCTCTCCATCAGGCCCGATTAGATCGTAGTGTCCCTCCTGCACATGCGGGCCAATGGCCTCCACCTGCACAAACGCCTGCTTGATCAGCTCCTCCATGCCGTTCCAGGTCTGGCACAGGTGGAAAGGGAAGCTGAACTTGCGGCCGACGGCGTCCTTGAACTTGATCGGCAGCTTTTCCTTCTTCTTGGCCTCCTGCTCCAACTTGAGTTTGGTTTCTTCGGCAATCTTGTCTTGTAATGCCTTGAGGTCCTTCTTCTTCTGCTCCTCTGCCTCCTTGGCCTCCTCAGCCTTCTTTCTCTCCTCCTCCAGCTTTGCGCGGGCCTCGATTTCAGCCTTGAGCTTGGCCTCTTCCTCAAGCTTTTTGCGCCATTCGGCCTCTTCTTGCGCCTTCTTCGCAGCTGCTTCCTTGGCCTCCATTTCGGCCTTGAATTCGGCTGTCGCCTTCGCTCTGGCGGCGGCCTCGGCGGCCTCCATCTTGGCCTTTAAGGCTGCTTCAGCTGCCGCTGCAATCTCGGCCTCTCTCTTGTGGCGTTCTTCCTCATCACGGCGCTCCTTCTCGTACTTGGCGCGCGCTTCCGCTTCGATGCGCGCAAGAGCCTGTTCTTGCTGTATCTTCTTCTCGGCTTCGGCTTTTCGCTCAGCTTCGATGCGTTCACGAGCAGCTCGCTCGGCATCGGCTTTCGCCTTCTCGAGCTCCTTTTGCTTCTCCTCGTGCTCCTTCTTCATGCGTTCCGATTGGCGCTGGTAATCCAACTCAGCTTGTTGCCGCAGCCGGTCCAATTCTAGCTTTCGCTTGGCTTCTTCGTCTGCTTCCTTCTGTTTGCGTGCAAAGTCCTCGAGCTGCTTCTTCATCTGCTCTTTTTCGGGGTCTGGTTTGGGTTCCGGCGCTGGCGTTTTCGATGCAGCTGGTGCTTCAGTTGGTGGGGGAGGCGGCGCTGTGAACATGTATGGCGGCATCGGCATGCCGTATTGTGGCCCTCCGCCGTAATAGTTGTTTTGATATGGCACCATGTCGTAGGCGCCCTGGCGGTCGTGGAAATACCCCGCCCCGCCGCCATTTGCCATCGGGGCAAATGGGTTCTGGTGATGGGGGTAGCTGTTGTATTGAACCATCTGGCCGCGGCCGCCGCCACCGTACGGTTGTGCGTAGCCTCCTACATTACTTTGCTGTGAATAATAGCCATGGGACTGGTGATGGGGATAGCCACCACGGCCCTGGTAGTAATCATCTGATGGATCCGTGCTCATGGCTGGTTGTGATGGAGCCTGAACGGTCCGGTATGGGATTTGTTGTTGTTGTTGTTGATGCCTCTGGGAGTGCTGGCGTGACGCGGTGCGGACAGGTCTATGATGGCGATATCCTCCGCTGGCCGATGCTGACTCGGATGGGTCCAGTTCCTCGTAGCCCTCGTCCCAGGACGATTGCTGAGAGCGATATGAACCGTGTGAGTGGTGGGTGCTATCACCGTCGGTGAGGGACGTGTCAGATTCCCCCTGAGATGAACTGGCAGAGTTGTGGTTGATGTTTACGCTTGTGCGAATATGTCTGTTCATGACGGATAGTTGTTAGCACAAGTCGAACGGAAGGCAAGCAAAATCGACTCTTCGTTTTCAATTAAAGCACTGCAGGATTTGTCGTATTTGTTTCTGCCTCAATTGACTTACGACATCGGGAAGAGAAATCGTGAAAAAACGCCAGTCACTCAAAAACTATTCTAGGACTGTTCGTAGCGATTGCACGCATGAAACTGAGAATCGGTACGATTCTGCGATTTTTGTCTGTCGCTGTATTCTGATTTACTCGCTGCTCGAAATTCGACAATGATCGGTGGTGGTGTGTTTGTGTGCGAGCGGCGATGCGAAAGGGCGAGAAAGAAAACAAACGGTCGGCTGTCTCCTAGGAGAGTCGAAAACAAAGAAAGGGACCAGAGGTGGGAGGGGCGCGGCGCGAGAAAAAAAGAGGGGAGGGCCGGTTTTGGTGTTTGTTTTGTCGCGCTTTTTCCTTCTAGTCTCAATAGGGGCGGAGGGAACGGCACGTCGGACTGGTAGCGTATTTAGTTGGTAGAAGGGCTGAAGGGAAAATCTCTGTGCTAACGGGCGGTAGTGTCCTTGGATTAGCGGATGCGCCCGAATAATTTTGTTGTTTTGGTTTCTGATTTAGGGTTTCTGGATTTGAAGTTTCTGTCGTGTAGTAGGGACGTGATAGGGGTGAAGAGGCGTGTGAGGATGTTTGGTCGGGTGATCAGACAGGAACGGACTGCTGGATGGTGTGCAAGCTGCGAAAAGAAAAAAAGGGCCAAAAAGAGGCACGGAGGATTTGAAGGGGGCCAGGGTTGGTATTTAAAATGCGGGAAAAGAGGTTGCAGGGAAGGGCGAGAACGAGGAAAAAAGAGACAGAAGAAGAGACGCCAGGCCCGGGCCCAGACCAGAAAATCTTCGTGGTGCTGCAGTTGTCTGTGGCTTGCTGTGGGTATTGTGGAAAACCCTGTCAACAGGCAGAGGCAAAGTCCGTTTTCTGCACTCCGTTCTTCTGCATTGGCGATTGGGCGTCGTGAGTCGGATGGGGCTGAAGTTTGTGTTCTGGCACTTGCGGTGACAAGACAACTTGACTCGTAGCTCTTAAGGCAGAGAAAACGGAGAGTGGAGACTGGGAGGAGACCAAGAGAAACGCAAAAATATGGAGAGGATTGGGATTGGGCGCGAAATGGGTATCGGGAAGAGAGGCCAAATGGACAAGAGGGCAAAGAAAAGGGAAGAAACGGCTGCTTTTCTCCAAAGAAGAAAGGCCTAGCCCAGCCGAATGGAAAGGCAGTGATGGTCCAGTCCCGAGCGGGTTTTGTTTTGCGGTGAGAGGAGTCAGAGGACAGACAACAGGGGGCTAAGGGCAGAAAGGAAGATGTGGGTGATGTATGGTGGATGGTGGATGGTGGGCGGATCTGGCAGAACTGGGGTGTGAGGAATGCCGGGTAATACGCACTTCGGACTGGCTAAGACAGTCGCGACGACACAAGAGAAATCTCGCGTGGTGATGGTTGTGCGGCTGCAAAAAACGGAACGGAGCACACGCCGTTGCGTTTGTATATCGCCGTAGATGTTGTCGTCGAGGCCGAAATTGACGCAAACCGGAGACAGGCTCGAGGAGTTGCAGCAGAAGGACAGGATCTGCGAGAAACGATTGCCCTGTTCTCTTTTCTCCCCCTCCTCGTCGTCGAGGTGTGTGGCGGTGGGGGGAACGGAGGGCAGCGTGATTTGGAGGAAAGTCGACCTCTTCCTGTGATAGATTGACAGGCCTTGGGAACAAGGAGGAAAAGAAACAAAAGAAAAGACGGGAGAGAGCTAGGAAGGGAGAAGAGGCGGGCGAGGATAAGATATAATACACAAGAAACTGTGAAGGAGTGTCTGACAGAGAAGAGGGCCAGAAGAACAAGGGGGAGGGCGTTGCCTTGGGGCAAAGGGAATTTCAGTCTTTTCCTCAGGATTTCTGTATTTTCCGATGCGCCGCCTTGAGGTGGGAGCGGCGGTGGAAAGCGCTTGATGGACTGGAGGAGCACTTCGCCATGTCCCCCTCCCAGGTTTCGGTCGGATTCGATGGACGTGGGAATCGTGAGTGGCCCAGTGCGGCGGCCAGAATGGTGGCAGAGAGACACAGCTGCCGGCTTGCCTGGTGCAACTGGGTCTATCGTTACAGGGTCTCCTCCTGCACGCTAAAGCTGTCAGCTCAAGGGCAGGAAAGGAGGGGGCGCCCATATGCAAAGGAGGACGTAAGGGCGATTCCTTTTCATTTCCTCTTTTCAGTGTCCCCTATTGTCCAGTGTTTGTTCTCTTTTCATGTGCGGGTACCAGGACGGCAGACAGACCGCTCGGCACCACATCAGCTGGCTGCACGTACTTTGTGGGAAGGATCCAAGAGGCAGAGCAGAGAGTAAGGTGACCAGGGGAAAGGGTTTGTGCACAGAGGGAGGCTGCAAAGCAGGCAGAGGCGGCCACCCATCGTGCATCTGCTCCGCGTGCGCCGTAGGACAATCTGAAGCACGACAACGGTGCGCACAAGAGAGAGGCCTTTGCTTTCCGTTTTCCTCTGGAAAATCAACATGGCTGATCGGCCTGCCTCCAAAACCTCGAAATCAAGCTCACCAGGCAGGCCGTTAGGCAGAGTTTCTGTCTCTTGTGGTAGGTGCCACTATCAATCGGCCTTGCTTCTTTTCTTCACTTTTTCCCCATCTGGCGGTGGGTGACCGCTTGTGGACAACGGCGTGGGAGGGCCAAAGCGGTCTGGCCTGGACTAGCCTCGATTTTGCAGTTTTTCGCCCACCGCCTTCCACAGCCCAGACGGTCGTGATCAACGTCTTGCAGAAGTGGAAAGCAGAAAAGTAAGAGAGGCGGGGTTGATTGGGTTGAATGGACAGGGATCTGGCCTTGCCCTAGCGCTTCTGCCCAATTAGTTGAATTCCCTGTTGGTTTCTGTATTTTTCTTCCTTTTTCTTTGCTTCTTTTCTTCGGCCAGACACAAATGGCCAAAGACCAAAGACGGAGGACGGAAGACAGAGAAGAGGGGCATCTGGCCTTCCAGAAAGGGAAACGGAAAGAAAATGCAATTGAAAGGAGGAGAGGGGCAGAGGCTCAGAGGCAGGCCGAGAAAGAGAAGAGGGGCCAAAGACGGCATGATACCCTGGTGCAGATCTTGTGGCCAGGCCGGACTGGCCGTTGATGCTATTGGCAGAGCCGAGAGAAACGGTCAGTGGAATGCCATGAAAAAAGAGACACCAAAAACTCTGTGCATCGTGTACTGTACCGTTCTGTTTCGTTGTTGGCTCCTCTCCTTCTTGCCGGCAAAATGAACGAGCCGTTTTTGTTGTCTTTTGCTCTTACAGCCTTGAAACGCCCCTGGTCCAGCTGTGGAGCCACAGGTCAAGGACGAAGGTGAGTGTTCTTTGCAAGGCTTGAGTACGCAGCATGCTGTGCTGGGCGGAGACGTTAGGCCGGGACCGTGGTGAGATTTGAGCTGGCGTTTGACGATGGTGGCGCTTTTTGAGGTGCAAGATGCAAAAGGGGGGGGGAATGAGCGGAAAGGTAGGCGATGCCTATGATGTGACAGGGTGGCAAGGAAACAACAACAGAGACACGTCGGTTCGGGTTACGCCTTCCTGATTCTACTCGTATCTTGCATTCTGCCCATCGTGCTTTCCTGTTCTGAAACGTCTACATATCACAGCAACCTGACATGATATTACAGCAAGCAGGACCGAAGGTGGCAGTCCTCTTTCGCGGACAGCACAGTTTCCATATTTTGACGCCCCCAGGGTTCTCTCCCAAAGGAAGGAGCAACCGGGCTATGAATAGCAGGCACGGTCGAGCTTAGCAGGCGCGACCAAGTTCGCGTTTCGAGAAGCTTTTGAAGGTGTCTCAAATACGTGTAAGTCATCGAGGTGGCCGACGGACAGCAAACAAGTTGACACCGAATCTGTCTTTGCTGTCCCGGTTTTGACTGACGGCCGGTGATTGGGCACTGAGCGGGTTGGCCGGGCAAAGCCCGTCTTTGTCGTTGGGCAGACAGACGGAATACCGCAGCATGCAGCAGACACGGGGCAATTCTCGCGCAAAAAATTTATGATAAAAATAAAAATAAGACCTTGAAGTACGGATATTCAGGGCCAGAGCCAGACTCGTTGCTCACATCAAGGGAGCTCACGTTGTCGTTGGTTGACATGTTGATATCTTGTCTGCTATTTGGTGTAAGACATAAATAGCGGGGTCTTTAACTGCTCTAGTGCCCACAACTGCCAAAGGAACATATTAACCGCCTAAACCACACATCAGCATCGCCTCATCCTGTGAGCATCGAAATGTACAGTATTAAGGTACGTTGTTTACCTGGCTCAGATGCAATAGGGGTTGCAGTGCAGGTATAAACAAAAATATAAACGAACCGACTGCAGAAAATTGCCAGAAGCTACAGGAAACGACAGAAAACTACACAAAACTGCAAAAATGGGCTGACACGAAAAGAGACAAGTCGCATAAACAGACGAAAATTTGGCTCTCAAGTGGCTTCGGGGATGAACAAGATGTTTCCTAAAGGCTGCGATGTGGATGCGTATGCAATGGGTGACAACCAGAGATGGCATTTACCATCCTGCATTCACAAAATGAAAGTGTGTGCAACCATAGCAAGACGGGGATCAGGGCAATTTGGAGCATGAGAAAACGGATTGCCAACCCCCCCATCAACTTCGCCCTATATACGCTTTGAATGACGATGACGACAAATTTTGGGTGAGTCAAAGGGCAATGTTAAACAAAGCAGGTATGAGATGAGGGCCAACTGCCTGGCATTGTGAGCGCTTCTCGCCGTAAGCCGTGATGCGTTTATCGTCAGATCGAAACAGCACCGTCGTTTCTGCTGTGACTGCAACCAAAGCTGCGGCAAAGGCCTATTTTGTGCTATCACTTTGTACGCTCTGACACCATAGAGACACAAAATATCATGAGAGCAAAGAGACAAAACAAGATGCAAGTGAACCAACAAAACATGCCAAGGTGTCTGTGATACCCCACTCTCTGTGACACCCGTCTGAGGCAAGAGGCCAGAGTGATAACCAAAACAAACAGAACAGGTATGAAGACAGCTCATGGTACGAGACACAAGGTGCCTCTCTGGACAGACTAGATGCCAGTTAAACGAAACAGGGCGACAGCTTGCTGCAGCCGAGAAGGTAGGCAAGTAGCAAGTAGCAGGTGGGAGGGGACAGGCGATGCATTGTATGTGGAGGTAGAGACGCACCCACGCTCGCGCATGCATATTTGAGGAGCAAAATGCACACTGTAGAATGCAGAGAACTAAAAGCAGAAAGGGGAAAAAGGAGAACAGCATTTGCGTCATCAACAAGCGCCTCATTCCTCGCCTTTTCTTCAGCAAAGTATGCTTTGTGAGTGGCAGTGAGAAGAAATAGACGAGTAGAAACGTGCTGTAATCTCGACTCCACAGCCACTGCGGCCATGCGTGCAGATGGAACTGCAGCATCAGGCAATTGCTTCCAGGGCGGCCTCTCGAAATAGCCCCGATTGGGCAGCAGTAGAGAAGGAGGAGCAGACAGACACCAGTGACAGTATGGAAGAAAAGGATGTCGTAAATAACAGTCCCACCTACATCAGCCAACCCCTGTCCGGCTCTTCCCGCCGAATCAAACCCTAGGGAAACCTGGTCTGGTCTGGTCTTGTCATCCTTCCGGGAGAGAGAGAGAGCCTCAGCTTATTAAAATAGACGGATGCCAATAGACGAAGGAAAAAGACGATGGACAAGGACAATGAGCGAAAGGATTTGCATGGCAATTTGACGATAGGCACAAAATACACAAAAACACAAAAAAAGGTACCACCTCGTGACCGTCTTAATTTCTGTCAACGACTTTGTATATGAGTGAAAACTGCGTGTGCGTGCGACCTCGACCAATATGCTTATTATCGGACTGCACCAGCAATATGCACTTGCCCGTCTGATGCTTGCTCTGGCGGGGATTCCATCACCACCTTGGATCCTTCTTTTTGTGCTCTCTCTCGGTAGTCTGCGTACCCGCCCACAATATCCTTCTTGGGCAGTGAGCCAATGGCCATGAAAATGTCGCCAATGGCGAGGGTCTGCTGCCGTAGGCGATGTATGTCAATAGCCTCGACACCAAAATTCGGCGCCCATAGTGACCAAGGACTGGAGACTAGCGACGTTGTCGGAATCAAATGGTTATGGTAGTAGGTGCCGATACCGCCAAATGATGTGAACATGGGCACGCCCCGCATGTTGGGAAGAGATACACCACGAGTTGACAGGACACGATCAAGACGGCGGCGAACAATGGCCTCGCGGACAGCTTGCACGACGGCCATGCTTGGGCCTGTACACCACAGCATGAGCTCACCACGGCCGGTGTAGTGAAGCTCGCGCCCGGATTCAGATACACTTTCTGTGTCTGACTTGTCGTTGCGGACCGTTACGGCCTCGATTTCGCGTGTACCGAGATGCTCAACGGGGATGACGAGCACAATATTGTTTGTGTCGAATGTGCCGGCCATCTGCTGGGCCTGACGAAGGCTGCCCTCTCGCGAGATGTGGAGATGGCCAGTGTTGAAAGTAAACTCAATGGTGCGTCGCCGTGATGCCAAGGGCAGCTTTGCAAAATATCGGGCAAGCGTAAGAAGGGTCACTCCGTCATTTTCTCGAACAAATGTGTTGCCGTCCGTGTGGGTGACATAAACGACACGCTCAGCCGAGCGTCCGGGCAGTGCTGCAACCAAGTTGCGGGTCATCAAGGGCATGACTTTGGCATCCACTGACAAAGATGCACGGCAGCCGCCATTGTTTTCAAACTCGGCTCTCCGCTTGAGCATTGCTGCTTCTCTGGCCCCAACATATACGGCAGGTACCGCATAGTGTGTTCCCTTGTGTGGCTCCCAGTACGACTCGATCTGCTCGCGCACAATGTCAAAGGCAAAAATGACACCGGCCGCACCCAATCGGCCGGCATCGACGAGATCATCGTGAATGTGTTGGTCGGCGAGTCCGGGACGTTCATAAGTCTCGCCCAAGTCAGCAGCAAGGTCGGGTGTCTTGTAATATGCCGGAAGTGTGGCGAGTGCGTAAGGGATCTGTCGAAGAGGAAAGTCGCGGAGGATGATCTTGCCCCGTAGGTCGTCGGCAGTCAGCCAGGATAATGAAGTCTGTGGCGGCACATAGAGCAGCCGGCCGGACTGGCCCGCGGTCGGCAAGGAATACGGTATGACGCCCGCAATAAGAATCGGCTCGAGGTCCTTGTCTTCACCGTTGATATCGCCAATCATGAGCCGGCCTGCGTCGCGAAGTGAGCCATTTGCTTTCCATCCAAGCAGCTCAATCTCCTCAGACCGTAGCTCGATACCTGGAATTGCTCGAAGCTCGGTTTCAAACCAGTCAACAAGTTCGACATGTGCCTTGCTGCCTGTCGACCGCTGGCCCGCGTCGCCAATACGGTGCAGAATCCTCGCAAACTCTTCATCCGAGTCGAGCTTGCCTTCGTTGACATAGTTGGCGGCGAGGCGGGGTTTTCTGAACCAGAACCGGAGCCAGAGCGGCAGTCGAAGGAGGGAAGCGATGAAGAAAAATGGGCCGAATACAGCAATGCGAAGCCACTGCCGGAAGACCGACGATCGTATAATGGCCCGGCGCCGCGCAGCGATATGCGAGGCCGAAGATGAAGCGGTGGGCAAGCGACCAGGCAAGGCTGCAGAGAACCTTGTAGGCGAAGGTGAAGCCATATCGAGATTCTGAGAGCACAAGCCTCAGGTGGCAGACTGTCGACTGTCGACTGTAGACGGCAGACTCTACCCCTCGTTGATACAACGAGAATGACGACGTTGCACAAGATAAAAGCCACCAGTCTCTCGACGTCCGAGGCAATTCTCGCAACTCTCAAGAAGGGGGTTCCATGCTGACCCCCTCCTTCGCGTCGACGGCTGCCATGGTCAAATATGTAAAAGGAATAGTCGAGGAGGTGGTCGTCGATTTTTTTCTGGAAACTATTTTTTGTTGAGAGTTCAACACAAATCGGGACTGCAAATGCACAATTTCGTCGCCCGTATCCCGTTTTCCGGGATCCGGAGAGGGGTTGACGTCGACTCCTTTTTTTTTTTGTTCCCCCTGAGGGTTTTACGGTAGTTTTAAGAGAGATGATGTCGGACGAGGATCAGGAAAGAACAAACGAGCTTCCACGAGCTTGAGCTTGGCCTCGGCGCGGCTGACGACAGCTTGTGCACGGTGGGGAGGCAAGAGAGACCAGGCAGATCTTTATGAGACCAAAGAGGCCAAAGAAAGGAAAGAGGTTTAAGGACACTGGAAGACGCGATGTGAGTGGATCACTAGCGGGAAGGAGCGAAAAGGGGCTAGTCCACATTGGGCGTGGGCTTGCGAGGAGGCGCCCAGACAGGGAAGGAACTGCCTGTTAGTGCATCCCAGACTTCCATATTCGTGTACCTGGGGGGCAATCACGACCGAGACCCGGGTGCTTTTGAGACCCCGTCATGATCTTTTTCTCATTCTCTCTGCCCTCATTTTCTGCGAGCGCATATAATGGTGCCTCTCTGACTTTCCCACTTCTCTCGCATCGAAATAGTCCGCTCTCGCAAACGACTGCCGCATTGAGCAGGGAATTTGTCCTCTTTTTGTCTTCTTTCAACGCAACTTGACCCCCATCTTCGAAATCCACACTTTGATACAGGCATCAAAACAGCCCAAAACGGCCCAAACAGCCCAGAGCCACTCAAACGCCGACAGATCCCCCCCCCCCCCCCCCCAGAACCCCAGAACCCGCTTGCAATGGTGTATCCCGGCACGCGAAGCACCGGCTGTAGCCTGTGCCGGAAGCGCAAGATAAAGGTATGGTTCCCCGCTCTTTTTGGGCCCATCAGCCCTTTCCCAGCGATCGCAGTGCCCTGACGAGGCTGTTTCTCCTCTTTGGCAGTGCGATGAGCGACGCCCTGGCTGCCGCCGCTGTGCTCTGTATGGCGCGCCGTGTCCTGGCTATGGACGCCCTCTCGATATCCGATTCCACGATGGTCCGCACGCAGCCGTCCTGACGAGGCCTATGGGAGCCCCAGGGATATCAGGAACATCACCCGAACATGCAACATCGCTCACTGCAGGGCATCCTATCTCCCCTCCCAGAGCTGTGACGAGTGGCTCATCTCCCGACGACTCGAGCTCTGCTCTTGTCCCTGTCCCAGCTCCAGTCTCTGTGACTGTCAATATCCCATCCTTGGTCACACCGACCACATCACCACCGAATTTATCGAATATACCTGGAGATACCGTTGCCATATCAGAGCCTCTCATCGCACAACCTCATCCAACATGGGATGATGCGTCCCTGTGCTACTTTCTCGGCGAGTACCGTGTTGCCCCACAGCCCGGCATCATCATTGGCCACATGGACTTCTTGTCGGAACTTTTATTCGAGTCAGCAGAAGATACAGCCTTGAGACCAGCAACGTTGGCCACGGCCTGTCTCTGCTTCTCACGCTTCCGGAAGAGCCAGGAGCTGTACGCTCACGCCCGGAACCACTATGGCCATGCTCTCAAGGCGGTCAGCGCTTCAATCTCCAAGGGCCCTGACCACTGGGGAGACGATACTCTGGCAGCCATCATGATCCTACACATGTTTGAGGTAAGATAGGCCGTTGAGAGATATAGCCATGCCGGTGAATATTCTACTGACTTTGTGTGACTCTAGGATATCGACAGCGGCCATTCTGTCAACGCCACATCTCATCTCAAGGGCATCGCGCGTCTTTATGATTCCCGCGGACAGAACCTCTTGTCAAAGATCCCAGGCAGTCCACTCTATGGATGGATCTTCACTCACTTGGTAGGATAATTCAACAAACCAGGAGTTATTTTAAGCTCATGCTAACGGAATTTACAGCAAACACACAGTCTGGCAACCCGAGAATACTTTGCGTGCCTGTCGATCCCACAGCCCGAGCGTGCCGTTACCGACCCGGCTGGCGGCCTCGTATACATGACCGCCAAGATCAGCCGGTTTATTTCTCTGTCGGCCGAACGACAGCAGGCACTCGATGAAGCCAACGCCTCGCCCGAAGACAGGCGCGTGGCGCTCATGGCCGCTATGCACCTCGCCATGCGCACGCAGTCTGAACTCGACGCGTGGTCCGAGTCTTTACCCAAAACGTGGAAGCCGCGTGTGATCTGGACCTCGGAAGGAACCACCACCGGGGCGCCTCGACGGCTCATCACCTACTACTGTCGCTGGCTGGCCGTCGTCTCGACCATGTACCGCGCCGCCCTCGTCAAGTACTACCACACAGTGCTTTGCTGCTGCCAGACCATCCTCGAGCTTAATGTGAGCACCACCGCGGCCGAAAAAGACCTTGTCAGTGCCGCCGCCGCCATGTCCAACAAGAACTTGTCGCACCTCGTCGTCATGATCTGTGACAGCCTTGCCTATGCGTTTGGCGAGGTCAGCTGCGACGGCGAGCTGTTGCCGGCACCAGACTACAAGGGCTACAGCTCGTACAGCCTGATCTGGCCACTTGTGCTTGTGTCAACGTATCCGGGAAGTACAAAGGAACAAGTTGCTCTTTGCCACATGTCACTGGCGAGGATTGGATCCATGTACGGCATCCGGCTGGCACAGTCGTCTAATAAACTGTCCGCATACACGTTCTTCTGAGTTAAATTGGAACTAGGTTTATCAGCCATATATCGCCATGTCATACAGTTCAAAATGATTTATTGGATATAGCATTGGAGTTGGAGTCGGACGAATTTAATAATATTTACATTGTTTATTGGTTTCATTGCAGCGTAAAATCTTGTGAGGTTCAACTGATGCGAGTATTAACACCGATAGGTGACGTTTGCGCCGCCAATTCAGTTCCTGTTGGAGAGAATCGAGGGCTTTACTGGCATAAACGCCAGCATTATCTGATGGCTTGTCACTATTTTACCCATGACTGTTTGAGATAGCAGGAGTATGGCAAATAGAAAGAGAACAGAAAGATGATGGCGCTTTTTTGGATTTTGAAGTTTGAATTTTGAAGACAAAATGTCAAGGTATGTTAATGGCGATCGTATTATTAGTCAGCTGGACGCTGAACTCGGTACCGCCCGGCCTTGGGGCCCGATCCAGCAACGATAGTGCTCACTCCAGTTGAACCGGGCAGCTGCATAAGCTCCGAATTGCCGGTCACCGCTTCCCCCTTTTTTACCGTAACCAAAGGAAGTCGCGACCGACGTCGACAAGTTGCACCCCGTTCGCACCTGCCAACACCGGTCACCTGCAATGGCTACAGAAAGTGCCCAAATCCCAGCTGGCCAAGGGGCTGCTGGTAACCCTGTCCCCGCCGCCCCTTTTCCTTCGTCAACCTATGATCGCTTCACGATAGCACCCGGCAACGTTGTCGTCCACAAGTGGCTCTGCGACAACACAAAGACACCCGCACGCGCCATATTCATCCTGCAGCATGGCTTTGGCGAATACGCCGAGCGGTATCTGACATCGCACTACCAGCTGATCCCCAAACTCGTCGCCGAGGGGTTCGAAGTCTGGGCTCTCGACTTTTACGGCCACGGCCGGTCGCCAGGCAATCGCGGCATGGTCAACGTTGCGGCGGCGGTCCATCACCATCTCGAGATGAGAAAACGCGCCGTAGAGCGAGGCCTGCCCATATTCTTGTTTGGCCACTCTCTGGGCGGACTGGTGACGGCAGGCAGCGTCACATCACTGCCTGATAACATTGCCGGTGTCATTCTGTCCAGTGCAGCATTGCCAGCGGCCATGTCTAGTCTTGGCCAGAGTGCGGTCCGGCTGATTGCGAGCATCATACCATCCGTGCAGGTCCCGATTTCACGAGCACCAATCGAAGAGCTGTGCCACGACCAAGAGCAGATCCGCCTCATCATGGAGGACCCAATGAAGCACCAGCCCAAGATTTCGTTCTCCGTTGCCTCGACGGCGTTGCAAGTGGCTGGAGCTGTATGGAAGGCAGTGGAAGAACGACAAGAAGGACGAGAAGCAGTCGGCAATATCTGGACTATGCCAACTCTGGCAATCCATTACAAGGCCGATTCACGCGCTGAATATCGGCAGTGCGAGCGCCTCGTCGGGCTGATTGCGTCAACCGACAAAGAGATGTACTCGGTTGATGGAGTCTACCACGAGCCTTTCAACGCTGCTGAAGCCGAGCGTGAGCAGACGTTTCGGCATGTGCTCGACTGGCTCACTCGGCGTATTCCTCAACAATCTTGAAAAAAAGAAAAAAATCTTGAAAATCGGCAGATCTTTTGAAATCTTCAAGAGCTCAACATCTTGATATTGACGTTGATGCGGAGAACGGGGACTGCCAGTGCCCGAAGCTCTCCACAGTAGGGGCGGGGACTGCAAAAACTCAACTTAAAGCTCAAGCTCTCTCCATACCTCGTATCAGACTACCCGTTTTCAGTTTGACTCTGGAGATCGTTAACGGCAAACTTTATCTTCAAATCATTTTTCCTTTCTTTTCCTGTTTAGAAATCGTATTTTTGGAGCATCGTGGAGCCTTGTGAGGATCCTTTGACCCCGTTTCTTTGTTCCCATAATCAGATTGTCTGCCGAGCCTTGCCTCAGTATCGAAAGTCCGCGTTCATGTCCGAATACCACGCACGGGTTGAGCTGACCCGGTCTCCCGGTGTAAGTTTTATGCCCGGCAGGTTTCCCCATTTTCCCCAGTCGTTCGAGATGTGCCCAGAAATGCGCCCAGAGATGTGCTCAGAGCTCTCTTTTCTTAGCTTCTTAGCGCCACGGCGGGCACTAACACGCTCGCAAGCTAGGCACGGAATAGGAAAAGCGGGCTGATCCTCCTCATTCTCAGGGAGGCGCAAGTATTTATGTACGACGTGCTAAAAAGGGGGCATCTGTCTAACAAAACCAAATGAACCGACGAAAAGAACCAACCGACGAGCCGCCAAAGAGACCGCCTCATTCGCGAATCGTGCGCGCATCATTCTCACACTCAGACACAAGACCCGATATAATAAGTCTCGGCCTGTGGTTGGGCGCCCGACTGAGACCGGCCGTCAGCCTCAGGCTCGACGCCGAGATTCTGGGTTTCGGGTCTCCGTGGAGTCGGCAGGCAGCAGGATTGGCTCACAAAAACTCGCTCATACCACAACGAACATATCGGCTGCAGTTGCACTCAAAACCTCAATCAACTTGATCAATTCGATCAACTTTATCGACTTGATATCTGCGTCATTGCAAACGTCAGTCAGCAGCCATGGAGCCCAGAGAAGCTGAAGAGGCTTCTCGTCGCGCGGCGCGATCGACATTTTGGAGCAGGCTGTACCTGATGGCCAGACTTGTGGCGCTTCTGCCCAAGATTCTCGTCTCTTTTACCATTCGACGGCTCTTTGGCCCAACATCAGACGTACCGGGCGATCTGCAACGGTCCATCGTTCGGGAGTATGTCGTCCAACGGAACTTTCCATGTCGCTGGAGACGCCGGAGAGGGATAAAATAAAAAGTACTCTGCCCTTACTCTATTTCAACATACTAACGTTTGACTCTTATCTCTCCAACTACAGGGCCAGCACATTGCCTCTTCGTCTTTTGCACGGTCGGGCAGTACCATTTGATACTCAGTCTGTCCTGTCGGCGCCTCGTTTCAAAAACTACGACGGCCAGCTGTGCACAAAAGTATCGACAGGCCTGGGCTCTGCGTACTGGATCTGCAAGGGCCGGCCACGCAAATCGTCAGAGCCTCCAAGGACGGCTCACCTTAATCCCCAAGACAGCGACCTTGTGTTGCTATACATCCATGGCGGCGCCTACGTCTTTGGTGAGCCGCTGGCTTCGACGCTTCTGTTGTTGAGAGCTGCCGAAATCGCAGCCGCCCGCGGCGTCAATGTCAGCATCTTGTCAGCCGGTTACACACTGGCGCCCACCGGCAGTTTTCCAGAACAGCAACGCCAGGCCGTTGCGGCGTATCGCTACCTGCTGGACGTCGAGCACATTTCGCCCGACAAGATTGTCGTCGCTGGCGAGTCGGCGGGTGCCCATTTGGCCATCACTTGCATGATGGGCATTGCCCAGGCCAAGCTGCCGAAACCGGCCGCATCGCTTCTGCTGTTCCCCTGGATCAGCCTGACCAACTCGTCGCCGTCCTTTGAGCGCAACAAGCACAAGGATGTGCTGACGAAAACGCTGCTGGACCGGTGCGCAACAGAAGTGCTGGGCATGGATGCAGAGGCTGCCGTCAATGCAACTTCCGAGGGCAACGGCAAGACGTACGAAGGCGTCAACTGGGACCAGCTGGAGCTCGTGGACTTGACGCGTCCGCCGACGAAGGGTACCTCTGAGCCCCTCTCATAGAAGAACATTCTGCCCTCGTTTACGTGGATCAATGTGGGCGAGCACGACATGTTCTTTGACGATATTATGACTTTTCGCAGCAATGCCGAGGCAGACGGCGCTCGCATTGAACTCGACGTTACACCCAAGAAACCGCATGGATGGCACGCTGGCGACCGTCCCAATGCCAGCAAACTGATCAATATGGACCCAAAGACGCCAGTCCCAGCAGGTATGCTTCCCGGCTGCGAGAATGTAGGCCATGCGCTGCTGAGAGTGTTTGACGAAGGTGTGAGTAAAGCCGGCAGCCGGGCCGAACAGTGATTTCTCGCCTCCAAAAACATGAGATTTCGATATGTTCTCCCTTGACAGACAAAGAAAAGGGAGAAAACAATGTTAAAAGTCGAAGTGAAGGCCTGTCTCTTTACCTGCTAAAACAGCAGTGGAGTAGAACCAATCTCGAGACGTTCTGCAAAACCTGGGGAAGGCGTGAGAAGCCACCTGCACGTGGTTTGTGGTGGGGAGTGAGTGAGATTTGGGAATCTAGAAGCCGTTGACTTGTCAGCCTGTGTATCAACGTACGACATTTATTTACTTTGGCATTTAGACGTCTGAAGTCTGAAGGGAGTCTTTCAGAAATCAATCAGGAACCATAAAGTACAATGTACGGAGTACTTTTTAGGTTTTAATTTGAATTATTTTGACTCACGTCGACTTCACTACATGCCTCTCTCGTTTCTCCCTCTTTGCATGACCGATGTGAATCAGCAACAAGAAGACAATACGGGACCTTATATGCAAGACGAAAACAAAATAAACACGAATACCGAGGACACGAGCTGTCCCTCTTTACGTTTCCCCGCCAAGACTTGTTGAGAATGAGGAGAAGACGAAAAGGTAAAGAATGAAGAAAGAAAAAAGGAAACGAAAATAGCACTTTAGCGATAAGCGACGAGACGAAAAAGAAAAGAAACAAAGGGGCCGCGGCTCATTTTACTGTCACAGTGTCCAATCATGCACGGCCCAGAGTCAATGACCGCATGTGATGCACTAACGAGTGTAAGTAGGTGTAGAGGAGGTGCTGTTGGAGGCTGTAGAGATCAGCCTCCAGCAGTTTGTGCCTGCTTTGGCCAGTAACGAGCTTGCTTCTCCGCGTATAAACAGCTTAGAACGAGTCTCGAAGCAGAGTTTAAAAGAGGTCAAAGAGGTAAAAAAGAAGGTCGATCGGGCCTTCCCCCGCAAACCAGTTGGCGCCAGTTCCGCAGTTGGCGCTTCTTTCCCTCCTTCCCCGCCCCAGCCAGCCTCCCTTGATAGCAAACCCCTCCCTGGGGAAGGCGGCGAAAACCTGAGAGAAGACGGGGAGATAAACGGGGAGATAAACGGCAAGTCCAGCTTGGTTGACCAAATTATCGGGGAAAGAGCGACCCAATGTTGAGGATGAAAACAAACAGTCAGTACCAAAAAGTCGACAAAGGTCGCCGTCTTCGACATTTTGGGAAAGTACTCCGTAGGTAGTGCGAAATACGGAGACGTGAAAGACATGAAAAAGCACACTAAGAGCTCGATCGTGGTTTCCCCGCGTTTTGAGCTTGTGGGGATGAGCTTGTGTTTTTTTATGACTCTTGGTTTTTGGGCTGTCTGGGGTCACTTTGGGCCACTCTAGGCCACTATGCGGCTTGTTTTGTGGACTTTTTGGCCTGTGCTTCTTGGCTTGTTGACTTTTCGACATTTGCCGTCGCGGAATGCAGTATAAGTATATCACTTCGTACTCGCAAGATATCGATTCGCAAGAATTTACCAAAAGGCGGGGACGCACATGTGAGGCCGCGCCAAGAAGAGGAGGGTCGTATAGGTGCATCTTGGGACATCGCAAGACATTGTTAGATGACTCTAAACGTTTTTGGGCATCTCAAATGTCTTGGGGGCGTTGATAGAATAGAGCGATTCCGGGGTACGGTGTACAGTTCAAAAAGTCTGTGTGATATTGTGTGTGAAGAAGCGTGTGAAGACAAGGAAAGCGCAGGAAAGGGTGGTGCACAAACAGTTGCGATTCGCTGGGTGGCGGCTTCCGTTTGTGTACATTTGTGTGTCTCGTCCGAATTAGGCAAGTACACGTCCTCAACGACTGCCCTCGAGTCTCGTCGACTCCCCCCCTTTTTCTACTGTCTGTTTTTCACGATTTCATTGTCGCGTGTACATGCCCTTGTTCTTTTGACGCTTTTGGTGCATACTCAATATTAGGTATTGGTCACAAGAGGGCAAACGACAAAGTGCACTTTTTCGCCCTGCATCTGCGACTATCGCCCTTTGACCTGGGCTGGGCCCAGAAACGGCCCCAAAATGGCCCCAGAAACAACGTGGGACAAGAGTAAGTCAAGTTCTCGCCCTCGCCGCACTACGGATGTCGTCTGTTCCGACCAATGAGTGGCTAGAAATAACAACTCACGAAGTAGTCTGCAAGACTGTTCCAAGACGAGTCGGGGAGTAGTCAAGGGAAGTCCCAAGAGAACCCAAAAAGACTGGTCTACGACACAACACCAAAAAGAGGAGAAGATAGAGGAGAATCTAGGCCGAGGCCAAAATCATATCTCAAAGTCAGTACCAGGATACAAATAAGAGTACAAATAAACTGGCACCCTACTCGCACAAAGAAAGCCGTCGATGAGTTCAAACGACGGGAATCTTCTCGCTGACATTCGACAAGGAATCTGGCACTTTGATTCATGTCTGTGCCCCGTTTACTGAAGATCACCACCTCCCACTATTTTTATTACTTTCTTCTTCAACCGCGACAGCACCATACATCACCATGAGCGAACACTCATCAAATAAAGACCCCGTTACGGGCATGGAAGAGGTTGAACATGCCGTGACTCAACCGAGCATCAACAACAATGGTGGAGAGAAGGGCGGCGTCGTCGAAGACGATGAGGCTGCTCATCGGCCCAAGGTGTGTATACTCGCCTGATTTTATTTTGTGCCACTGTATGTCGCCCATACTAACTCACCACCACCAACAGCTGTCCGATATTCGCTTCATTCTGGTGCTCGTCGGCTTCGGCATGGCCTTTATCGGCTCGCAGTTCCAGCCCCTCATCTTCGCCGCGATTATCCCTGAGATCGCGGCCAGTCTCAACGCCCACGATCTTCTCGTTTGGTTCTTCTCCGTGCCCCTCGTCGCCATTGGTGTCATTGCACCCTTTATCGGCCCTCTTGCCGATCTGTTTGGCCGTAAGCCTATTTCGTTGGCCGGTGTGCTGTCGTCCATGATTGGCATGATCGTCGTGGCAGCCACGCCCAATTCGGCGGGCTTCATCGCCGGCATGGTTCTCACGGGTATGGGCATCGCCGCTGAGGAGCTCATGGCCATTACGGCCATTGTCGAGATTGTTCCCCGGCGCTACCGCGGCTACTATGTTGCCATCATGGTCGCTGCGTTCCTGCCTTTTGCTCCAGGCTCACTGTATGGTGTCCTCATTACCCAGGTCAGCTGGCGCTACTGCGGTGCCTTTATCGCCATCTGGAACTTCCTCACGGCCATACTCATCTTCTTCTTCTACAACCCGCCCCCGCGCACCAACAGCGCTGGCTTGACCCGCATGGAAATGGTCAAGCGTATTGACTTTATCGGCGGCTTCCTCATGTCGGGCGGTCTCGTCATGTTCCTGGTCGGCTTCAACTGGGGCGGCCAAATGTACCCGTGGCACTCGGCCCGCGTCATTTCGTTCTTGACCATCGGCTGCTTCCTCATTGTCTTGTTCTTCTTTTACGAAGCCTTCTGGGCACCTTATCCTATGTTCCCCAAGCGTCTCATGCAGCACACCCGCACGTTCATGGCCCTCATGGTCGTCATCATGATGGCCGGCATCAACTATATCCCCGTGCTCTTCTTCTGGGTCCTGCAGGCCGTCGCCGTCTACGACTCGAACAAGCTGGAGCTCGGCATCCGCACGCTGCCCTTTGGCTTCTGTATCCTGGGCGGTGCACTCATTTCCGCCATCATTGTCTCGGCGTTTAAGAGCCACCTGCGCCTCATCATGTCGGCCTTCTGTATCATCCAGGTCGTCGCCATTGGCTCACTGACGGCCGTCGACCCATACAACATCAGCACCGTCTGGGCCCCGCTTGTGCTCGGTCTAATGGGTGTCGGTGGTGTGCTCATCCCCAACCAGATCATCATCACGATTATCTGCCCCGACGACCTGATCGCTACCGCCACGTGCCTGACTGTGTCTCTGCGCGCCGTCGGCCAGGTCATTGGCACCAGTGTGTTCTACACCCAGTTTGTCTCGGTCCTCACAGCCAAGACGCTCAAGATCGTGATTCCCGTCGCCATCAACGTCGGCATCGGCGACTTCCCCACGCTTTCCGGCATGATGCCCGAGCTCGTGTCGACGCCTTACAAGGAGTGGGCCCTCACGATCCCAGCCCTGACGACCCAGGACAAGATTGACACGCTGCACAAGGCCGTCATCCAGGCCTTTGGCGAAGCGTTCCCGCGGGTTTACTACATCTCGATTGCTTTTGGTGTCACTGCCGTGATTGCCAGCTTCTTTATTGAGAGCCTAGGCAAGCTGATGGACGAGCACATTGCCGTTCATTACTTTTAAGGAAGACTAGAAAAGTTCAAATGAGTTGGACTAAAATGATATCCCACGATGGAATGTATGGAAGGGTTTTCTATTTCTCGTTATGTTACACATTCGCTATGATTTTTCAAGTACATAGTTATGAAATTTTATAATGTTCATTCAAACTTTTGTTTGTTCCCCTTTCCCATCTTCCTACCCAACGGGCCGGGTATTAGAGGGTCGCAGTATTCCGCATGTTAGTCGTTGCGGCTCTGCTCAAGTGCTTACTGATGTGATGTGTGGGTATGTCAGATGTGTTGGAAAATACGGTGTGATCTTGGTGGCTTTGGGCGGCAAATGAGAACCCAACCAGCGCCCAACGCCAACCAGTGCCCAAAGTAAGCATCGCCATCTCACCGTTTTCACTTCTGATAGGCTACGTTCTGATTTCGTACAGCGAACATTTCTTTTCCGTTTTTGCATCGTGAGCCACATCAACACCGGCATGCTGTTTGAGTCACTTGATCCATCGGATCGTTGGGCAGAGATGCCAGCATGGCCTCGTGGCTATTTACTTCGGGAGGTGACGTATGCCGTAGAAAGTAATGTTCAAATTAACGAGGGTGTATGTATGATGTATGACGAAAAGAAAAAGGGCCCACCCATGCCAGACCCAATGATCGCACGCAGAGCTACATGAAACAGGTAGGAAAACAAAATGAAAAAAAGACACGAGAAAACGAGAGCGCCTCGACTACCGCACAACTGATGCCGTCTCGCCGGCCAGCAGTTCACGTGCTGCCGCAATCTCAGCCTCGTCGTATCCACTCCAGTGCGCCTCCTTGGCCGTGTACCGCCGCACAATCTCGGACAGCTTCTCGGTCGCCAGCTGTGACAGACGCTCCACGGTCGCCGTGTCGGGCAATGAAAAGTCTTCCTCGGAGTCGTTGTTGTTGTGCCTTGCCTTGGGCCACTTGCCGCTGTTCTTGAGGACAAACGACGTCACCACCTTGAGCCCGTAGAACCCTCTTAAGTAGTCGTCGCACAGTTCGATGCTCCGGCAGAACCGTTTCAGGGACTCGGCTGCGTATTTTGGGATGGCGGATGCCGCGTCGCTGCTGGCAGTGGATGCCGCCATGTATTGAATCTCGCCCATGCGCGCGTGAATGTTCCATGCGTTCGGCGATAGAACAAGCACTTCTTCGAGGGCGTAGATCGACTGCGGGTAGAGGCCCTGTTCCAGGTAGACGTCGGACAGCTCGGCCCATGCCTCGGCGTCGGTGGGCGAAAAGTCGAGCAGCGCAACCAGGCCGGTGACAGCCTCGGCCGTCTTTCCTATCGACCGCAAGAGGGCAATTCTTCTTTTGTGGATGGGCTATGCTGTTAGCGGAGCTCATTTCATCTGCCTCGAGTATCCTGGACTCACCACGTTCGTCGGGTCTTTCGCCAGAATGTCGTCGTAGCCCTTAAGAACATCCTGCAGGCTCTTGTCGTCATTGGCCTCTGCTTCCTTGACAAGACCCTGCAGGGCCATAACCCGGTCGTTTTCGTCGCCGAACCGCTTCACCAGCCGCCGGATGCACTCCCGGGCCGACTCGAGATCACCTGTCCGCAGACATGAGATCAACAGGTTCTCGTACGACAGCCAGACCTCGGGGCTTTCAATGGGCGAGACGAGCGACTCGAGAGCCGACGCGCCGACGCTGCTTGGCAATTCCTTGAGGACGGCCGGCGCCCGCTGCGACAGCGACAGCGCCTCGGCCGGCGTGAGGTGGCTGGGTGGGTGGAGGAGGGACATCGATGCGGCCGTGGGTGTACTGTTTGAATTAGATAGGTACGATCGTTGGTAATTGGATGGCTTCGAGTTTGGGTGTTGATTGTATGGATCGACCTGAGCTTTTGATCGTCGAGAGCTCCTTCCTTATTCTGGCCACAGATAGCTGTTCTGTTAGCACACGTATCGCGATAACTGGGCAGGCAATAGGGGCTCGCGCCTTCCACATAGCGCTGTCACCGCCCAGAAGGCGCGGCAGTATTTTAGTCCGTGCGTAAAGACAGTGCGCGCCTGCCATTTTTTGAGGACTGCACACAACGTGGGCCGTACCTTCCCTGCACCCGCACGCCGCACTGTCCTTACGTCGTCAACAACAGGAATTAAACGTGGGGCGCATCCCACCATTAGAGTATGGAAGCACAGCGTGCAGCTTGACGCCTAAACTAGACTTCGGTTGATGACGAGCTATCTCACGAGCCACGATCCGGACCCCGACCCCCTCCGTCCACGACTCGATCGGCCGGCACACGAAGGCAAGCAACAAAACATTGACGTCGTCATTTTCGTCCAAGCTCCTTCAACATCCTCCATCTACACGTGCCGCCCAAAGATGCACTCTGTCTCCAAGCATCGACTTCCCTTCTCCCTTTCATAAGATCACGACTTTCTCCGCGAGTCTCGTGCGCGAGCACAACGCCGACAGCCGACCGCCCCCGGCAATTTACCGACGTCAGGAGGAAACATAGTAGCTGGAGCGAGAAGAAAGATACAGTAATCGGTTGTTGGGGGTAGGAGTGCCTACCTCCAGGCAGAGGCAAGATGTGAGTTTGGAGCACCTTCTTTTCATTCTTTTCTCCGCCGTCTTGCTGACATATCAGGTTCGAAAAATCACTGCTAGACCTCATCCGAGGCCTACGCCACCACAAGGGCAATGAAAAGGCCTACATCCAGAACAGCCTCAAGGAATGCCGCGCCGAAGTCCGCAGCCAGGACATGGACGTCAAGGCCACGGCTCTTCTCAAGCTTGTTTACCTTGAGATGGTCGGCCACGACATGTCCTGGGCCTCGTTCCACGTGCTCGAGGTCATGTCCTCCCAGAAGCTGCACCAGAAGCGCATCGGCTACCTGGCTGCCGTCCAGAGTTTCCGGTCCGACACTGAGGTGCTAATGCTGGCCACGAATTTGTTGAAAAAGGATCTGAGCGCCACATCGCCCATCACCATCCAGCTGCCCATCGCCACGCTGCCACACATTATCACCCCTTCGCTCGCGCTCTCCGTACTGCCCGACCTGCTGCCGCGCCTCACGCACTCGCACCGAGTCATCCGCAAAAAGACTATTGTCACGCTGTACCGCATGGCCCTCGTTTATCCAGAAACCCTGAGGGCGGCCTGGCCCAAGATCAAGGAACGGCTGATGGACCCGACCGAAGACCCGAGCGTCACGACGGCCATTATCAATGTCATTTGCGAGCTCGGGTGGCGTCGGCCGCACGATTTCCTGCCGCTCGCGCCACGTCTCTTTGAACTACTTGTCGGCACCAATAACAACTGGATGGCTATCAAACTGATCAAGCTGTTTGCGACGCTGACGCCCCTCGAACCCCGGTTGGTGCGCAAACTGCTACCACCGCTGACCGACTTTATCCGCACGACACCTGCCATGTCTCTGCTATACGAGTGTATCAATGGCATCATCCAGGGCGGCATTCTAGGGAGCGACGATGACTCGTCCGGACGTGAAGAGATTGCCCAGCTGTGCGTCACCAAACTGCGCGGCATGATGATGATTGAGAACGACACGAACTGTGAGTACACATCCTACGCCATGGCAACGAGGACCTCGCTAACTGGCTAGTAAAATACGTTGCGCTGCTCGCTTTTAACAAGATTGTGCAAACGCACCCGTATCTCGTCGCCCAGCAAGAAGACGTCATCCTCGAGTGCATCGATAGCCCAGATATCAGCATCCGCATCAAAGCCCTCGACCTCGTCCAGGACATGGTCAGCAGCGAGAACCTTGTGTCGATCGTCGGCCGCCTTATGCGCCAGCTCAAGCAAGCGTCGTCGGCCGAACCCGTCAAACAGGTCGAAGTGCGCCAAATGGAGTTTCGTGCCGAGTCGGACGACGAGTCTGACGGCGCACGGCCACCTGCCCGTAACAAGGCCAACCAGGAACCTCCGTTGCCAGAAGACTATAAGATCGACGTCATCCACCGTATCCTGGCCATGTGCTCTCAGAACAACTATGCCAACCTCTCCGATTTTGACTGGTACATCGATATCCTGACACAACTGTTACGAACGGCACCTGCTCCACGAGCTGGTGATGGCGACAGCGATAACGAGGGCGCTTCAAGCGGTGGTGACAGCGCATTATCTGGCTCGGCTGCTGCCGCCAACATTTCCGAAAAGATTGGCAACGAGCTGCGCAATGTCGCCGTCAAGGTACACGCTTTGCGTCCAGCAGCCGTGCGCGCAGCCGACGAGGTCATTGTGCAATTGAGCTCCGAAGCAGCATCGGCGGCGGCTGCCGGTGCCCAGATCACATCCACAGCTCTCAAACCACTTGCCTGGATGGCGGGCGAGTATGCACTCTATCTTCTGTCAGCCGACGATACCCTGACATGCCTCTTGCAACTCCTGCCACGGATTCATTACGCCGAGGTTCTTGCAACATGTCTACAGGCCGTCGTCAAGCTGTTTGCTTTCGTTGTTAGCGATGGTCAGACTCACAACCTTGATCTTGGCTGGACACCCGAGCGCAAGTCCAACGTGTCTTTGCTCCTGGCCCGCCTGATTCACTCAATGGAGCCCCTGGCTCAACATCCTCAGCTCGAGGTGCAGGAACGTGCCGTTGAATTCTCGGAGCTGCTCAAGCTGGCTGCCGAAGCAGTTGCCGCGCAGCCCGTTTCCACCGACGAGGTCCAGCAGGATGCACCGCTTCTCCTGACAGAAGCGATCCCATCATTGTTCCGCGGCTGGGAGCTCAACTCGGTGTCTACCGGCGCCCAACACAATGTCCCTCTGCCATCCGGCCTCGACCTGGACGAGCCTATTCACCCGAACCTGAACAAGCTGCTGGCCGAAGCCGACTACCTGGCCGCGCTCCCTGGAGCAGCTGCTGTATCTGCAGATGAGAACGAGTTTGACGCCTACTATAACAACAAGCCAGTCGCCTCTTACGTGTCGTCGGCCGAGCCGGCCATCAACCGGTTGCAGGACGTGTCCGATCCGACGTCTTCGTCAGCATCCGGGTCATACCAGCAGCGGCCCGACGAAGAGGCGTACTTGGATGCTGACATTTTGGCGCGCCGCCGTGCCGAGCGGCAAGAGCGCAACCGCGATGATCCATTTTACATTCCGTCGTCGTCGGATCCCTCGCGCCTGCCGTCACGAGACACGTCGACGCCCATCCATGATATTCTAAAGAATGAAAACGGGCAGGATCTGGACATCGACTCGATTCCTGTCATGCAGCTCGATCTGCAGACCCTTGGAAACAGTGGTGGCGCCTCCAGCGGTGGTCGTCAACCACAGCGACCCTCTCATCAGAAGCAGAAGTCGTTGAGCTCGCGCCCACGCATTGTTATTGCCGCCGACGAGACGCTGAGCGGAAACAGCGGGCGGTCTACCCCCCGCAACTACGAGTCCGAGACGGGATCGAACGACAGCAAGCAGCAGCGCACGAAGAAGTCGGCGAAGCATTCGTTGTTGCACGTCGACTCGAGCCATATCGGGTCGTTGAGCTTGGAGGATGACGGCAGTGGTGGTGTCACTGCGACTCGTAAGACGGGCACCAGTAAGGCTGTCTCCAGTGTGTACGACCTCGAACGCCAGAAGCGGGCCGATGCTGAAATGGCCCAAGCCCTGAAGGAAGTTGAGAAGCGCCGGCTCGAGATGCAGCGGGCCAACGAGCGCGTACAGATGGCTCAGGGCGTTTCATTGGAGGGTGCAACGGTCGTGGCCAAGAAGCCTAAGAAGAAGAAGGCAAAGGCAACTGCGGAGGGAGAAGCTGCTAATGGCAATGGCAACGGGGCTGAAAACGGAGCCGAGAACGGAGGCGACGGCGAGGCTGTTGTGGTCAAGCCTAAGAAGAAGAAGAAGGTCGTGGCCACTACTGAAGGTGCCGAGGGAGAGACAGTCGCCGTCAAGCCGAAAAAGAAAAAGGCGAAGAAGGTGATTGACCTGCAAGACGCAGAGCCAACAGCATAAGCATGGAGGTTGAACAACGGTATCATACCAACTAGATAGGATATACGAATAGGGCGGGGGGCATGCATCATTCATAATGGCATTTATTTTGATTTTCAGTTTTCATATATTTGATTTTCAAATGTGACCATGACAGCATTATTTTGATTATTTAATTCCTTTTATTTAAACATCCGCCCAAACTCCATGCAAGGCCGCTCATTTTAATGATTCATTAATTTTATCTAAATATTTCCCTTCCCTTTTCTGTCTTCTTTCATGCATCCACCACCATGGCATCGCCGTTCGAGGCAGATGCTACCGGCGCGGGCGAACCGGGAGTGACCTCCTCCAACCGGCCCCATTGAGGCTTGTTCAGAGGGGCCTCCACCACACCGTCCGTCTTGACCTGGTAGCCCCGCAGCCGGGGACGTGTTGCTTTGCCCAGAGGCATGTCTGCTTCATAAATTGTCTGGAACGTCCGCACACGCTGCCGGAATCCGGCCACGCCCTCTTCGGCCAACGTCTTGCGAATGCCTGCAAACAACTCGTTCATAACGTGGTGGTTGTGTAGCTGCAACAAAGTCCAGGCCAGCATCTCGCGGGCGTCGAGCAAGTGATGGATGTAGGCGCGGTGGTGGGCCGTACAGGCGCCGCAAGGGCAGCCTGGCCGCAGCGGGCGGGTGTCTGCCTTGAAGGCCGGGTCGGTCAGGTCCATGGCGAGTGGCAGTCGGGTGCCGTTTTCGTCTTCCGCAACCTGTTTCTGCTCTTCACTCCCCGGGTTCGTGGCGTCCCACGAGAAGGTGTAGGACAAGCCTTGCTCTGATGCATCAGTCACGGCCGGCAGCAGCATGACGTCAATACCCAGGCCGACTTGCCGCAGGATGTGTTGCGGAGTGACGGCCGGGTGCAGCGACAGGCGCGGCAGGTGGCCCAGCGTGTCGGCATAATCGGCGTGCAGGTCGGGCAGAAGATCGACGTCGTACACGGCCAGACCGGATACCGTTGGCTTTCTCTCCTTATCAACTGGAGCATCCTCGTCCTCCGTCCCCGCCAGCTCAGTCAGCCGGTTCAGATACTGCCACTGTACGGCGTACGGCACGGGCAGGGTCGGCGCAAACAGCGCAGTGCCCGTCGACTCGGCCACGCCGTCGCGCTCGATATGGTCGATCCAGTCTTCGGTGCGCTCGGCCATGCGATACGCCCTCTTGGTTGACGGATACGCCACGGACACATAGGCCGCGACCGCTTCCGCAGGCGAAGATGGCTTATCTGCCTTCTTGGCCGCATGCGTCACTACGCCCGAGCTATATGTTAGATCGGCCATTGGCACGGCAATATCTGGGCGCAGGCTGTCAATGGCTGTATTGTAGCCTGGGACAGTCAGGTTCTGGAAGCCGGTCGAGGTGATGATTGAAATGTGGTTGGGGCCATTGCCGAGATGTGAGGCGGCAGCCGGGTGTCGACGCGGTGCGAGAACGGATATAGCAGAGGAGGGGAGGGCAGTGAATGTGTGCAGTCGAGGTGTCGGTGTTGAGGAGGAAGTTGAGGAGGAGGATGTCGAGTTTGGAATAGAGTAGATTGGCGGCGGGCGGTTTGGGTGCATAGGAATTTTTTCAACGACTGTCGGTTAGCAAGGAGGCCCGATACAGACCAAGGTTTCTATATGGAGTACTTACAATCCTCCAAGGCAAAGTATGCGCCGTTGATGAGGCCCGTTCGGATAGCCGTGTCTGGTGTCACGTGCGGAACGGCACCGCGCGATGTGACGGGGAAGAATGCCGGCGTGGCGACGGTATTCCGGCCGGGTATGCTCAGTGTGCCAAGCCGGGGCACCGCCGACTTTCCAAACGCCTCCTCGGCCGCCACAGCACTTCCGCCTCCATTTGCAGCAGAAGACGCTGCCGTCTTGAGGATCCGGAACAATGGCGGCGGCGGCATGCTGTCCGGCGAGGACGAGGAGGAGGAGAGGGAGGAGGGGTCGTTTGGGTTGGCTGCAAGAGACATGGCTCCGCCGGTGTGGTGGGAGGACAGACGGGAGGAAAGGTGTGCCGTGTATGTCTGTTTGTCGTCCCGTCAAAACGGCCGGCTGTCGATCGTGACGATTTGCAGTTCGATGTTGCAAGGCTTTTTGCAGGGAAACTACACTTAAACTTTTTAGAGGGGTTCTTGCCAGTGTGGGACAGGGCCTAGGCCAAGGCACCAATGCGCCAGCCAATCATACGGGGACGGAACCACCTGCCATTGAAAATGACTAATCTCTACGTATGTCAAGACTCTGTCTTCAACATCTGGCTATGAATTCATATGGCAATATAAATTGACATTTTAGCAGACTTGGGATCACGCGCATTGTGATGATGTAAATCTATAAGGAGTATTGAATGTTTGCAGGGCCCTTACTATTTTAATTGTGGCTGGAAGACACGAGATACGTTTCTTAAACGTTTCCATCTCATCTCTCTAGCAGACACACGTGTATTTCGAGGTACGCTCCGTTTACAGTAGTGCGATCGGCTTTTTCAGTCATGCAGTGCCCAGAGTTGCGAAACGTGGTGGGCTGAAGCAGTGTACTCGTAGTGCATTCTGTAAGATACGCAGCGATGCACCTTCCCTGTTTTCATACTAAATCCAGCTCGTTCTGACGAAGTTACGTATGAGAACCACAGCGCTGGAAATTGCGAGATTGCGAAATGAGCTCATGAGAAAAGCTCGACTCAAAGATAGCAAAACAAGCAATCTGTGGACCTCGACCTCACTCGGGGCATTGCAGCTCCGTATGCCGGGCCGACCGGCCGTTTTTCTTTGGCGATGTCGGCGGGCGATAACATGGCGCTGAGTTGCGATTTGAAGAGATGCCCCAGTTTTTAAATTGGTGTTGGCCAAATCGGGCAACTGTGTATGTAGTGATATCATACAACAAAGTTCACATTTACACCGTCAAACAAAACCAACGACAAGGCCAGTCAAGACGGTGACAAAAGGCGCGTCCTTGTGAATGCCGAGCTGTGGTATATGCAAATGAGCGGAAATGGACTTCATTTACGTGAATGTACACTTTCTATATTCACTCGTCTTTTACGAGAAAAAAAGAGCATATATCCAAGTGCATGGATTGCGTCACATCAAGCAGGTACATATCATTCTCATCACTTCACGACACTGTGGTAAAAACAAATATCCCCTCACATTTCTGCACAATCTCTCCCTCGACACTTTCACCATTCGTCTGTATGCAGGTGTGCAAGCCCCGGACAGCAGTGCATGCCCCTTTCGGCTCCTGTGCAACCTCAAACATGACATCGTGACCTGCAAAAAAAGACGCAATCCCAGCTGCATGGGAAGAGAGCGGTGAAGGCAGAAGCAACGAAGGGGAATGAGATGCAAGAAAAATGAGGGGGATGCAGGAGTTTGGGGGGCATTGGGAAGCATTGGAAACACTGGCAAATAACACATTGTCACAATAGGTATGCCCAGATCCCTGCAGCCCACGTTGTATGTCCAAGAAGTGAAGAAAGCATGTACCGTGGGAAGGGTCGGCGGTATTCCATACGTATTCCCTTCCTTTCCTGGAAGCAATGCCCCTCCTTCCATTGTGAGCTATTCTTCTTGTTGATTCGCCCCTCCTTCCTCAAAGTTTCTGGGTGACAACTCATCATTGGGAAGGCACGACGGTGATTTTGCGATGCTCTTCTCGTCACATAATCACCATCACTACGTCGTACACACCATCAATAATAAAAGTCAAGAGGAGAACCGGTGAAGCTCAAAAAAGAAAATATGGCACCGGCAATGGAGGGGCGGGGACAGCGGAGAGCTGAGCGGCATTGGTTTTCCACGTTGTGGGCGTTTTTGGGAGCTCTCTTTCCTTTCTCCAAATGGCCGTGTCATTGATGTCGATTCGGTTGCCGTATATGGCAAGCGCTGGCGGCGATGCCAAAGACCTGTCAAGGCTTGTCAAGGCCCTGTCAAAAACACTCGAGCCTCTCTCATACAGAAAAGCCTCCTCCGAGAAATGACCTAATGCACCTACTGCTTTTTGCCCGCCTTCCCCGTCGGAAAGTGAGCCGAATCGCTCCACGGAGCCTGCCCGCGGCGTGCCTCGTGACCTACGGAATGACATTACTAGTTGCTGACTTTTATCCAGGGTGGTTGTGGGCTTCCGGTGAGGGGGAATGCAAGACATTGCCTGGAGAAGAGGGAGGAAGGAAGAAAAGGAGGAGGTGAACAGCAAGAAAAAGAAGGAAAGAAGGAACAAAATCAGGGGCAAACGCTCACCGCACATTGCTATCCCACGGAATAGGACATTCTGGCCGTGGTTGGGGAAGGCGCGATCCGTAAAAAGTGAGGGGGAAAGAACCAAAAGACCATGTTCGATTTTGACGCTGACTGGCTTTTGGTCAGTTTCTGTTTGGTAACACATTCCCCTGTTTTCTGTGTTCATTGCTGTTCTGGGCTTGTCTGGGGTGCCGCTCGAAATAAGCCCAAAGAAGAAAAAATTTGGCCACCTGACAGCTTTTTCATTTGCTTTTTTTGCTTTGTTTTGCCCGCCTTTTTTGCTTTTCTGTTCTTTCCTTTTTTGATTCCCCGGTTTGCGCATTGTGATATCTCCTGTGCGTCTTTTTGCGCCTGCAGTTAATCCCCTCTTTCCTCTTTCTATTGTCGATTGTCCTTTCCTTTCCAGAGGAGCGAATAACCCGGAGGAAGTTACGACCGGCACAACTGTTAAAAAAGGGACAGAAAAAAAGAGAAAAGGAGAGCATCGTGTGACCCCCACGCCAGTCGCCTCCGACTCCCTGGAAGGTTTTCTTGGGAAGTTAGTTCTGCCTAGCGTGGGTGTTAGCTTGGTCCCTCCCCCATACGGCCCAGGGAAGCCCAGCATCGCTCCTTCCACCACACATCGCGATGCACCGCAGTCTAGCGTCATGCAGGCGATGTATTTTCCTTCAGAGGATTTTGTATCTTTCAGACTGGCGACACAGGCGACACACAAATAGAATTGGCCTTGTCAAGACTGGTGGAGGTCTTGGAGGACTTTCTTCCGACCTATTTCTGGATGATTGCCGACTCTATCGTGTTCGCAAGGCAATTCGGTGAGCCCAGGTCAGGGGAAGAGTGCCGGACATTCCATCGATGCTAGAGATGTTAGGGAATAAGCTATGGAGCACAAACAAACGGAAGGTGCAAATCGGCGAAATTCACCAACTGTAGACAGCCCAAGATTCGCACAAAACTTTGCATGTTCTCAGGGACTTTCACTTTACTTCATGAAGCTTTCTCGTACGACACGAATTCCTTCTCACCCCGCATTGTTGAGAAGGTATCTCGCTCCGTAGATCACTTCTTGATTCTGGTAACAAAAGATGTGACGACTCAACAGCTGGTTACGCAAACTTTCAGGAACAGGTACAGTGTGGCGAAAAAGAGCAAACAATAGGATTGTATCACTGGATCGAGGTGTACAGATTCAGGGCGGTGACCATTTGGGAGCTCCTCCCGGATATGTTTGCGGAGCGCCGAGTTAGCAGTCGCATCTTTCTGTTTTTCATTTCTTTTTGTTTGGCCGCTGGCCAAGGCACCGGCCAAATAGACGGAGGTACATACATTTGCGTCATGTTTTCACCACGTTTTTTTTAACCTTGATGACCGTGTAAGCCAGGCTTTCGGTCACAGCTTCATCTAGAATCATGCTTCACCTCCTTTACACAGAACAGTGCACAGCTTCTGATCTCACTTGTATTCCATCTGACTGTCGCGAGACGGCGCACAAAAGAGAACTCACTCAGGAAAGATACATAGGTACAAAGGTACTTGCCACTCACCCCTGTTTGTCGCGAGTGGGATGCACCCATCCCTCCTTCCCTCTTCCCAAAAACAGCACTGCAAAACTGCACACTAGTGGGGCTGAAATCGCTCGGCAAGTGTGGGGAAGGACCACCCACACAGAACAGGTTCAAGGAAAGAGCGAAACGAGGGAGAAGAAAGAAGGAGACAGCGAGCGAAAAGAACAAAAAGACAGGATGATGGAAAGGCGAAATGAAGAAAGAACGACACATACGACGGCAAACGACCCAAAAAAACAGAAAGAGCGAACTGCATAGCGCCGCGCCCCAGACAGATCAGACCAAGGAAGGGGTCCACAACTCACAACTACAGCCTAAACAATTTCCACCAAACAGAAGCCTTGCTTTTGCTTCTCATTGTCCTCGTCTTTTTGTGTTTTGCCTCTGCGATGTCTTCGATGTATTCTGACGCACTTTGGCGGTCTCTGCGCATCATTCCTTGGTCATGGGCTCTCTCGTATCCTCTCAAAAGCTGAGCCTTAAAGCTCCCGCTCAGCGTCGACTGCACCTTCCCGCCTCAGCGGTGTCTCCGTTGCAGTGCTACTGTGCTCAAACTGGAAAGCACCCACCCACGGCATTTTCTACTTTGACTCCAAGTTGAGTTATCATGTCTCAATGCCTCTTTTCGCGGGCCTTGAATCACTGCCGCCCGTCGATTGTCCATCCCGCGCCGCACCCCCGTCTCCAGCCTACTCAAGTACGCAGCAGACTGCCGTCACTCCCACCCTGCAGTGGTGCATCACAGCCCGCAAGGTTTAGCCTCTGCGACTGTGACGGAAGTAGCAAAACAGGGCGTACGACACGACGCAACTCGACTTACATCCGTCCCTGGCAAAATGTTTGAAACGAGGAGACCGCTCTTTGTCTTCCTTCCAGTCCTTTGGCAACCGCGTTCCTTCTTGACCGAGTCAAGCCCCAAGACATGCAGCCCGCCAAATGAGGGGGGATGTAGTGGCCGGTGACAGTGCAGGATTGGTGCCCGCTGTTGCGTTCCATTCTGTTATGTGCAGATGTGCAAATGTGCAGCTTCGTATGTCGACCAGGCCCGGCCAGGATCAGGTCTACGGCCGGATGTAGTCCAAGATCGGCTCCACGAACAAAGTAAATGTGAACAAACTCGTCTCAACATTCCCAACACTCTTTCTTCCCTCACAAAGTCCACGAGACAAGACAAGGAAGGTGCCTGCTACCCGCCCCCATTCGCTCTTTCCCACTCCCCTAGTTTCAACTGGCGTGGGACCGCCGTCACCGTCCGGTGCACTTTTTAGTGACCTGGAAGGCCCCGGTCAAGCTATTTTGTATTATTGGGGCCGGCTTTTTTGTTCGTGGTCTGCTAAATAGCTGCTAAATTCGGTGGTGTTTTTGTTCATCCATGACGACCTACGGAGTATTGTTTTTTTCTTGGGTTTTCTCTAGGCCATTTTCCCTGGTATGCAATTTATTGGGGGTGGGTGACCTCTTTTTTTAATTCTGGTTTTGGCGCTGCTGGACTTGCCGACAGCGCCATCGGACACGGGAGGGAGGCAACTTTTGCGTCAGAAACCTTGTGCCCCCCTACTTTTCCATTTTTACGGAGTAAAAAATAATACTCTACAGTGCCAGTGTCTTTCTTTTTTGTTCTTTGGGTTTTCTTTTTGTTCTGGCCCATTCTTTTAAATAAGTCCGTGGTTCTTTCCCCTTTTGTCGTCATCCTGACTTCCTTCCTCTTCTATTTGTACTTCCTTCCACCACTGCTCATGACAACCTTGCGCCTTCCTTCTCTTCCTTTTTCACTTCTTTCCTAATTCGACTCCTCACCTCACCTTCTCCGTATAATACGAACGACTCTCCACTCCGTTCTTGCCTCCTGCCTCTTCACATCTTCCTTGTTTATTATTCTCTGTTTCCCTTCCTACGAGGCTGTCACTACGGTCTGATCAACAACCCACTTGCACTTGACAAGTGTGCCACCATTCACTTACACCACATCCTCCCTCCTTTCGACTTGCTATAAATATGCCTTCGAACCTACCATAACAATTACAAAACGGACGAGACGACCATAACGTTAGACAAAAAGAGACAAATTTAACGAAAGCAACGATATCACCTCACAAATTACGCCGCGGTTAAACCCCAACAAACTAGGATACCCAACAATACAAAACGAAACGACGAAACGAACCTCCCACACGCAACCACTTCACAACACACTCACATCAAACATCGCCATGCTCTCCTCGTATACTCCCGTGGCTGTCGGCCCTACCTCTCCCAAGATCATGGCCAACGGCTCGTCCACAGCCTCCGCCGTCAATGGCGTCACATCTTCTCATGGCAGCGCTCGTCCCTCGGGGCGTGGAGGCCGCGTCGGCAATTGCCATCATATCTGGCTGGTTACTGGCCCTGCTGGATGTGGCAAAAGCACCGTTGCCCAATACCTCGCCAACAACCTGAGCCTGCCCTATGTCGAGGGTGACGATCTGCACCCGCCGGCCAACATTGCCAAGATGAGCGAGGGTATCCCGCTGACGGACGCCGACCGCTGGGACTGGCTGACGGCTCTGCGCGAAGAGTCGATGCGCCAGATCTCAAGCGGCCACAGCGAGGTCGTCCTGACCTGCTCGGCCCTCAAGCGCAAGTACCGCGACGTCATCCGGGTGGCACCCTACTTCAACCAGGGCGTGAGCCTGCACTTTATTTACCTGTCTGCCGACCCGCAAGTCCTGCTCAAGCGTGTGGCAACGCGCAAGGGCCACTACATGGGCGCCAACATGGTGCAGAGCCAGCTGGACATTCTGGAGCCGCCGCAGCCCGACGAGACGGACGTGATCAGCTTCGACGTGGACCGCCCGCTGGACGAGGTCAACGTGGCCGTCCTGCAAAAGGTCAAGAGCATCATCCAGGAGGAGGAAGCTTAGGCCGCCAACAGACCTCCGCCGCCGCCGCCACCACAATCGGCATGGGAACCCTCACCAACAGTGCTCAGGACGGCATCAATGGCACCACCACCGGATGTTTTCACGCCAGAAGAACAAGAAACACCAGGCACATCGCCTCTAGGAATGCCGCACATACAAGGAGCGTTAATGGCACGCGGTGAGCTCTATTTAAAGAAGTATTGGCCGTGCCTGTCTCTTGGTGCGATCATTTGTGTGTTTATTCTCGGCTGGCTGGTTTGGGAGTGCATTTATTACACCTACCAGTTCTTGGAGTTTCTCTTTGATTTACTCTACCAGTTCTTGGAGTTTCTCTTTGATTTACTCTACCCCTTTTAAAAGTTTTCTCTTTTGAGAACTAATTCTTCTCCGACCGACCATGTTTTCAAAGCGGGATATCCACTTTCTGTTGCCAGTTCTTGCTTTTTCCTTACTTGTTCTTTTCGTTCATCTTCTAGTTCTTTTTTCAGCTTCTATTTTTTATTGTTGCATTTCGAAAACACGCATTGTTGGGAGGACAGGGAAAAGGGCAGACAGACTCGGCGTTTCTATTTTGCATTTTCAATATTCATTATCTCTTTGTTAGCCTACTTGCTCACTTCATGAGGTTCATACCCATTTATTACGCTGTCCAAGGTTATTTCTTTCATAGCCCGGATTCAAGGCAACGGCCTTTCATGAATACAAAATAATTAAGTCAAGATTAAATCAATCCTTTACATCATGTGGATATCATACATAAAACACGCAAGTATCCTGCAGGTGGTCTTATGACAATAAAAGAAGGAAGGGGCTCTCGAAAATGCTCGTATAAATATGTCCGTTCGTATGCATATGTCCGATCGAGTAACATATATGTCCGGTCTACAACACCCATTCATCTCCACCAGGAAATATGATTAGAGTGTATTGACAGAAAATAAACTGTGAAATGTCGAAAAGAACAATGGAAACAATAACCGAAGTCAACATACTTTTTATTTGTAACACGCTCAAATTTGTTTGCTACTATGCGTTGTAGATACATATGCGGTGGCACCTTGACGCTGTATGGACGCGACCAGCCAACTCTAAAACCAAAAGCCTGGAATGTAACAACGCTATCCTCCTTTATGCTTTTCCTCGTTTGTTCCCCTGGTCTCATAAAATATCCTATCTCAGCTGAACAATCATCGTGTCTGGCTTCTCCACCATCTCCCGGATCACCTCGGCGGCCCGTGCCATGGTCGCGCCATCGACCACCCGGTGATCGGCCGAGAAGCTAAAGTGGCACACGTGCCGCTTAATGATCCGCTGGCTGTCTCTGCTGTTGCTGTCGTCGGCATCATCCGCGAAAGCCGGCACCGTCCGCACGCGGCCAATGCCCATGATGGCCACCTCACGCTCGACAATCACAGGGCTCAGGTACGTACCGCCCACGTTGCCAATGTTAGAGACGGTAATGGTGCCGCCCTGCAGGTCCGAGGGGGCCAGCTTGCCAACCTTGGCCAGGTTCTGCAGGCGCACCAGCTCGCTAGCAATGGACATGACGCTGCGGGCGTTGACGTTGCGAATGACGGGCACGATCAGGCCGTTGGGCGTGTCCATGGCGACGCCAATGTTGTGCTGGCTGCGGTAAACCAGGTTGGGCTTGCCGGCGTTGTCGGCGGGGATTTCGACGCGGGCGTTAAGGACAGGGTACTGGTGAAGAGCCATGGACATGGCCTTGATGATGAACGGCATGTACGAGAGCTTGGCGACGGCCGGGGCCTCGGCACCCGTGGACGCAGCAACCTTGCTGGCGCGGGCCAACGAAGCATTGATGCGCTGGCGGAGGCCGTAGAGCTCAGTGAAATCGATCTCATCGGCATACAGGAAGTGGGGAATGGTCAGCGACCGCGTCATGGCCTTGAACATTTGCAGCTGCGTACCACCAATAGGCACGCTAGACTCCTGTTGCGCAGCATCCTCGGCGTCGATTGTGGCCGCGCCGAAAGGAGAGCCGCCAGACGGGCGCGATGCCGCTGGGGAAGTGTTCTGTGCCACGCTGCCGCCATTCTTCTGCTCCGCGACAAAGCGGTGCAGGTCATCCTTGGTCACGCGGCCGTCCTTGCCCGTGCCGTTCACCTGGGTAATGTCGACGTTCAGCTCCTTGGAGAGGTGGCGGACCGCCGGGGTGGCCAGAGAAGAGCCCGAGAACTTTTGCTTGACTGGTGCCGGGGCCTTCAAAGTCTCCTGCTGGGTCTCTGTCGCTACCGGTGCCTCTGCCGCCGGGGCCGGCGCTTCTGGTGCTGCTGGCGCCGGTGCAGCTGGTGCCTCTTCAGAAGCTGCTGCTCCTGCAACCTCGTCGGGAATATCAATGTCCACAAACGCCTTGCCGACCTTGGCCATCTCGCCCGCCTCGTAGTGCAGCTTCTTGACCACACCTGAGAAACGGCTGGTAATCTCAACAGACGCCTTGTCGCTCTGGACCTCGCACAGCGGCGAGAACTCCTCGACGCGTGCGCCGGGCTCGACGAACCACTGGATAATCTCACACTCGACAATGCCTAAGTAAAGGGGTTCAATTGTTAGCTGTGTTCGAGAATTCCCCGTAGATCGACACTATCGTCCCCGTCGCCCTTCTTACCTTCACCAATATCGGCCAGGACGACCGGCTTAACAACCTGCAGGCTGCCTGACGCGTGGAACTGCCGGGACTGCGTCAACGGCCGTGTCGGTCGCCGCAGCTGAGTTACTGCCGCCACTGTGTTTCTGCTTCCGCTCTCTGCCATTGCCAACCGCTTCGATGCAGGGCGCAAAGCGCCTCGACAGCTGCGTTGCAAAAACATTGTGTATTTTGTGTGTGCCGATTGTAAGGGAGGGTGTGTGGGATTGGGTAAAGGAAGTCGTAGACGCCTCGATTAGAAATACGGGCACGAAACAACAATCACGATAGCACGTTGTGTTGAGGTAAAGGTTCTATGTTACAAAGAGAGGAAAGAAAGAGGAGAAGAAGGGAAAGGAGGAGAAAAAGATAAAGAGCTGGCGATTTCCAATTCGGGGTCTCAGAGTCTCACTCTCGAGTCTCTCCTTCTTTCTTTCCTTGGGTTCTTGTCTAACCCGCGCTTCCCTCTTTTTTTACTTGGGGTTGTAAGTGCAAGTGCGTGTCTCTCTCCTTCCTCTCCAGGCAAATGGCAGGTCAGGAACTCCGTAGACCGAGCTTTTGGTGGTGTTTTGGCTGCAATTGGCGTGGCTGGCGACGGCTTTGGCAGGCACGCTCCGTCACGCAAATGACGTTGAGGACAACCGAGAATTGCCCTGTGCAATGGGCGCCGTCGATAGCCGCGCAGTGCTCGGCTTAAGGTTTACAGTGGGGAGAGTATGAGAAAAGCAGCCAGACATCCAGCGATACAGCGCTCCTCAGGGGGAAAGATGCTAAAGTCCGGGGAGGGGAAGAACGATTGGGCAGTTTGGCAGGCTCCACTCCTTCTCGTTTTTGTTCCTGTGCCTCTTTTTCCAGGAGACTTGGCAGCTGCCCCGGAACGTGCCACAGGGTAGTGAAAAAGGCGGTGTCGCTAAAATGGGTGTTGACAGGCCCTGAAGCCAGGCGAGCCAGCGCCAACCAAGCCAGAGCGGCAGAATTTCTTTTAGGCTGCCGGCTGGCGAGCTTCCGGCATACGAGAGAAAAAAAATAGACGCAGATCCGGCGCATAACCTCAACCCCTCGGCCAAGCTCCGACCTCCCGACCCTGGGTGTATTTTCCGCGTACCCCACGTGTTTTTATATCACCAGTCTCAATGGCGACTCAACGGATAAGCATCGCGGCCCTTTCGCGGCGGAAAGCGGCAACCGTCGGTGCCCTCTGGACTTCGTCTTCTTCATTATCACCATTCTCTTCGATCTCAACACCAGCCGTCACAGCCTCGTGCATCCTCTGCCAATGGCGTGCGTTCAGCGGAACGGCCCGTGTCCGGCAAGACTCGAAGCCGAAGACACCGGCCAAGCCAAAGGCTGATGCTGCTGGTGCTTCCCCAGCGACACCGGAAGCTGCAGCAAAAGCAGAGACTGAGGCTGAGGCCAAACCTGCCCCTCCACCAAAGGTCAATGCCCTGCCCGACGCACCCCGTTCCTACGGAAAACGCACCGACACATTCACACCGACACCACTCCCGAGACCAATTGGCATGCCGACATCACCAATGGCCGGCGAGAACAGCGGCATTGATGCACGTTCGATTCAGCAGAAGCGCGACGACTTTGTCAACTACGAAAAGCATCTCGAGCGCCGCAAGGAGCTGTAAGTGCCCTGCGCTCGGTATACTACTGATATCCCATTGTCCACCTACTTACACCCTCAGGAAAAACAAGATTGTCAAGCCATACTTCCGCGACTGGACCAATCTGCAGTTCCAGGAGGGCAAGACCTTTATTGCGCCGCCCCGCCTCTTCCGCGGCGACGTCTCCCTCTACTTCCCCAACCTCCTCGGCCAACCGATCCTCTCGTCCGACAAAACCAAGGCCGGCAACAAGCAGACCGACACGACGCCCATCTTCGAGGCGAGCTCCGCCACCGTTGTCGCCTTCTTCAGCAGCCTGTGGGCCGAGAACCAGGTCCGCACCTTTGTGTCAGCCGAGGCGAATCCGGAACTCGATGCGGTGCTGACGGCCAACAGCGGGCCCGGCAAGGCACAGCTGGTCAACATCAACTACGAAGACAACTCGATGCGCGCCTGGCTGGTGCGCCGCTTCACTGGCTCGTTCCGCAAGAAGATCCCCGAGCGCGATCGCGAAAACTATTTGCTAGTGACCCAGGGCATCAACGACGACATCCGCGAGAACATTGGCCTGCTCAACAGCAAGGTCGGCTACGTGTACCTGCTGGACCAGCACTGCCGCATCCGGTGGGCCGGCAGCGGTTCGAGTCTGCCCGAGGAGCGCCAGAGCCTTGTCAAGGGCGTTCAGCGTCTACTGGCCGAGGCCGGCAAGAAGTAGGCGTCCATAAAGCTGATCTACATTCACAGGTATTTGGACGCGAACAAACCACGTAAAAACTCTTCTCATATTTAAACTTCTCCATGATAATACCCAGCATCTTGTACCATAGATATAAACAGACGGACACCATAGTGTACAAACCCATATGAAAAAAGAACTGTAGGAAAGCTGTACATAAATAAAAAGTGTAAAACATTGCAATTAAAAGTCCCAGTACTTCCAGCACCAGCAGAATAAAAGACGCATATGTGCATAAGATAGGGTCCCGTACAAAACGCCGTTAAAAAAGTCGAGAATAAAGGTGGTGTAAAAGGGTAAGTAAAGGAAGACAAATGCAACCGCATGCTAGTGTGTGAGAGCAAATGGGGAATCTGTGACAGTAACGGACAAAGACAACAACTCATGAGAACAGAGTGCATTGACCCTGCCTACATAAACCAAAAGAAGACTAGGAAGCAGAACGCAATGAACGAGCCCATGATAATGCCGTCCCGCCGCTTCTTGGACGAGATACGCCCAATCAGTGTGTTGATCCCGGGCACTTGGCTCGCCGCCATTGTGATCCGCCGGTTGATGTTGGTCAGCGTCTCGCGCTGGATGCCAAAGTTCTCGTTGACGGCATACGCCTGGCTCAGCACGCTGTCCACCATGTCGTGGCTGTTGTCGATGCGGCTGCGCTCGCCCAGCATGTACTCGGCCTCGGCCGCCTCGCCTGTCAGCGCACCGTTGCCGTCGGCTCCGTCGCCGCCTGCGCGGTGCGAGTTGATGTCGTTGCGGACGTGCGCCAGCAGGTTGACGCGGTCGCGTGCCTGGTTGAGCTGGACCTTGAGGCGGGTCAGGTCGCGGCGGTGCTCCTCGTACTTTTCGCGGAGGAGCGCCAGGTTGTTTTGCTTGACAGCCGAAGCGGTCAGGTTCGGGTCGGAGTCCAGAATACGGGTGAGTTTCTGGATAATGGTTTCTCGCTTGCTCAGGAGCTCCTCGAGCTTCTTCTCGGTCTGCTTCTCTTCTTCGGACGGTTTGAGTGGTATCGTCGATGATGACGAGAATTGTGAGAATTTGTTGAGATTGTTTTCAGTCTGATAGGTTAGTAAGTTGGTCACTCTAACTTGTGGTTTGTTCCTGTCGCACGGGCGCATACCTGACTCTCCAGAGTCCGGACTTGTTGCCGTAGCTGGGTCCAGCCCGAGTTTCCGCCTGCGGAAGCCATGGCCTTCAAGTATCGGAGGAATGTGTGTGTAAGAGGGAGGTGAAAAGAAGAGAAAAGCAATCTGGACGATAGCTTTGCGCAACCGTCGTCTCCTTGTGTGTCGACCGATCGGTCTTCGTTGATGATCGGCTTCCTCGGCACAAAGTCGAAGCAGGTGATTGTGATGCGAACTCGGAGATGCTGCGATTTCAAGGGGTCGTTGATGTTTCGTCAATGGAAATGAGTACCAACGTATTCGAGTCAGTTCGGCATCAGTAAATATCAGGTCGTAAGTGCAATTAATTCGTGGTGATGCAAAGTTGCGTGTTGTGTCGCGAGGCAGCGAGATTCCAAAAACGGCCACGGATGCGAAAGGAAGGGTGGTGGTGAGGTCACGGTTCTGTTTTACGAGAGGACGGAGTTACCGCCAAGACCGACCTGCAGACCTGCAGGTGGAGGTTGGACAATGGAAGGTGGAGGTTGGCTTAGCGTCGTCGGTTGATGACGCCACACTGTGGCTGCACGCAGGCTCACGTGCTACACGTGATGCTGTGGGGCCAAGATGCTGACCTAATACTTTTTGTCCATTTTCCTAGCCTCCACCCAAAATCTGCCGTAGGGTTCGTCGGCCCTAGAATTTTTTCCGCTAAAATCAGCCAAACAGAGTCGAGAGCTGGAGTGGACACCCGCAAAAGCGCCAGCAGAGGAGGGGGTTTGCTGGGTTTTGCTAGTGGCCCCAAAGAAAAAAGTTCTCCTACGCCCTTAATTTTTTTTCGCACGCTTTTCCCAGTCCTCTTCGACATCTCGTGTGCACGACGACCAACTCTTCTTTCTCGACAACCCATCACCACATCACACGTCGACAATCCCCCCCACGACGACACATCTTCAACAAAATGGTACGTCTTTAGAGATGAGTTGTTGTATTGCAGTCGCTGCAATGACAACAATGGAATTGGAATGGAATTGAAAGGGAAAACGAACATCGAATCGTCGTCGGAAATCTCGAAATTAGTCGACATCGGAACTTTCGCTCTCTTCACGCACGCCGCACGATACCTCGAACGCCCGCGATGTCCGCCGCCTCGTCTTGCCTGCGATCACTCGAAGAATGTGCATGCATGCCGTTATGCTCGCAAATTCTTTCGGATTGCTTTGGGTCGGCTTGAGCTGGCATAAAGTTAAAACTTTTCGACGGCTGGCCCACGACTCGGCATCCATCCTCCTTTCCGTCCCGCCCACCGCTTTCAAGCACAAATACAACAGCAGTCATGTCAAAATGCAGCGAGCGGATACAGCAATCAGCAATCGTTGAGGCATGCATCTCGAAGCATACGGGCGGTTGTGCGGAATCCGGTCGATGAACGGCACGGCGTGACGAGAAGAGACGACGACGACCAATAACAGACGGCCGGCCGACACAGTGTTTCGTTGAAAGAGGAGGATCGAAAGGATTGCCATCTTGATTTCCCACTCAGTCGCCGGACTCCGTTGCTAACTTCAATTCAGTCTTCCAAGATCAAGGCCGGTGCCCTGTGGCCCAAGAGCAAGGATGAGCTCGTCAAGCAGCTCGCTGAGCTCAAGACTGAGCTGAGCCAGCTCCGCATCCAGAAGATCACCTCGTCGGGTTCCAAGCTGAACCGGATGTAAGTGTCGCAAAAAACAATAGCATCCTCAAATTTGAGCCGCATCTAACTCTTCTCCAGTGGTGACGTCCGCAAGTCGATTGCCCGCGTCCTGACCATCATCAACGCCAAGCAGCGCGCCCAGCTCCGCCTCTTCTACAAGAACAAGAAGTACCTGCCCCTGGACCTGAGACCGAAGCAGACCCGCGCCATCCGCCGGCGGTTGTCCGCCGAGGATGCCGCCCGCACCCTCACCAAGACCAAGAAGCGCCAGTCTCACTTCCCCCAGCGGACCTTTGCCGTCAAGGCATAAGCGGTTCGTGTGTTGAATGTTTCCTTCTTCTTTTGCTGCGGGGAAAGGTGAAAGGGTTTTGTATGTCTGTGGGCTGTGTGGCATCATGATTTTGAGGCGACAATGGGACTGTTTTAGTTTTCATGGATAAACAAAAAAGAAAGGTTCTTTTTATGCAATACAAAAAACTAAAAAGGAAAACCTCTCTTTTTTCTCTTTTTCTGTGATCACTGTATACTGTCTTTCTCTTTTGTTTCTGCTTTTCTTTCATGGGGGAACAACAAAAATATTCACTACAAAATGGGGTGTTTGGTTCTTTTACAACAGCGCTCTCTTTCTCTTCCAAAACATACCGACAAAAACTCACACGACAAACACCAAAAGTTACGACATGCGGAACGGAAAAGGGGCATTTCGAGGGGTTTCGGTTTTCGCATCAAGGGACGGACCACAAGATATGCATACCGGTTTCGCGGTGCTGGAATTTCATACCAAATAAAAAAAGAGTAAAATTTTAAACAACTGTATGTGTGATATTATCAGTGAAGTCTTTGAAGGTGGCGTATCAACGGGCGGTTTCTTTTGATGGTGTCTTGAAGAGCAATGTCGAGCTGTTGTCGTGTTTCTCCAGAGAAACGTCGGCATCGGTCGAAGCCAGTCTCCTGTATAACTTCTAACGGTTTGAATGGGATAGTCCCATGCGGTAACAAATATACAGTGTGCAAGCATTTTCTCTTCTCTCATTAAATATTTCATCCTAGCAATTCTAGAGCCTCCTTTATCATAAGCTTTCATCTCATGATCGTTCCGTTTCATACCCTCTTCTTACCATAGCCCTCACTTTGTTCATCAATATATGATATTCAAACTACCTTTTCGTCAATTGCTTCTTTTATTTATCGTTGAATTACAAATACAGTTCGCTTTTTATTTGCATATAAAAATATATAAACGTCTTTTTTTTTTATTTTAGGAAAAATATATACTGATATATTTTTTAAACTTGTTTGTCAAAAAAGAAACGAGTAAAAAATGTAAGAAGAAAAAGAAAAAGAAAAAGAAAAATAAAAGAATGAATTACATCCCTCAGTGAGAATCAACACACTGTTTTAAACTTCATCACCTTCGGTTTAGACAGAATGAGAACATAACAAAGACATTTCAAATAATTTTCGTATTCTGCGGGATAATCTGGTCTATAGGTACAACAGTGATATCGCATTGAAATGGAAATAAAAATCATTCATGGTAATTTAGTTAGCAAATGGCACAAAATTGTGCTTCTCCAAATATATGGTCTTCTTTTCCGTGATACGCCTTTATCACCGCCCACTTCGCCGTGTCTTTTCTCAGAAGACAACCGTTTCTAAGCAGGCCCAGTACCGTGAAAACCCCAAACCGCCCAAGCCACCAACGCCGTTCCAATAGAAGAGGAAGAATAAAATAGTGTGAAAGCAAGTGAAGTGAAAAGAAAAGAGAAATGAGAAAACAGAATGAAACATACAACAAAGCCGTGGTGAATAATTTGTGGCATCAAAATGTTGAAAACGCAGAGGGATAACAAATAAGAAACATTAGGAGGGAAAAGAGGAAAACATAAGGTGGGGGGTCAACGCCTCAAACGGCGATGGAGCTGGAAATGACTGAGCTGCTTGTCGAAGACTTGGCGATCGACGAGGTGGTGGTCTTGCTGTGCTGGGCGCTGTGTCGGCGCAGTTGGTCTTTCCGGTGGAACGTCCGGTTGCAGCCAGGGAACTTGCACTCGTATTGGCCGTCGCCGGTATGGATGCGCTTGTGCTTGGAGAGATTGGACGACTCGCTAAACTCCTTGTTGCAGTAGGGGCACTTGAGCGGGCGCACTTTTGTGTGGGTGCGGATATGCATAGCTATAGAGAAAGAGGCGGTCAGTGGCTGTTACACACATAAGAGAGACTTAAAAAGAAGGGTTGGGTAGCATACTCAGTGCACTATGCTGCCGGAAAGTTTTGCCACAAATGTCACACGAGAGCGGCTTGCTATCCTCGTGGATCAGCTTGTGCTGGAGGAGAGCCTGGTTGGCGGAGAACGACTGGTGGCAGATGTCGCACGTAAAAGGTTTGTCTGAGATGTTAGTATGGGTGGTACAGAAAGGGGCGCTCTGTTATGAGTAGTATCAAGCAACTTGGTGGTGTAGTGGAGACTTACTGCCTGTGTGGACTTGCATGTGGCGGTCGATCTTGCTCTTCTGAGCAAAGCCACCCTTCTCCTCGCTGTCTCGGCGTGTGCAGCCCTGCCAGCCACACGAGTAGGTGCCCCCCACGTCTCTCTTGAGCAGATGGGTATGGGCAGCAAGCACATGCTTGTGGAGCTCGCCGGCCGAGTCAAAGGACTGGCCACATGGCGCACCACCCACGGTGTTGCACCAAGCACACTCAAAGACTTGCGGGCCCGCATCCACAGCGGCGCCATCGGCACCAACCTTGTCCTCGGCCTTGTGACCCAGTGCACCAGAAAGCGGCAGCTTGATCTCCTGCTTGGAAGTCGTCCGGGGCACGGCCATGGCAGTGTCCTGCAGAACCGCGGCCTTGAGGCTGGCATTGTGGCTCGGGTCAAAGGCATAGGTGCCCAGAGGCAGCGAGGCATCCGGTAGAGTCAGGCCCGTTGCTGTATCTTGACCAGATTCTGCCAAAGAAGGCGTTCTGGCCAGGTCTTGCGAAGCCAGGGAGACGGAAGACGACGCTGAAGACGCCATGCCAGGCGTCTGAGCCATAAGGTTCTGCTGCATGGCGGGGAACTGGAGCAGGTTCAGGCTCTTGTGTTCGTTCCACAGGTGCTCAACCATGGCCTCGCTGTTAGGGAACTTGGCACCGCACTCCACCGCAGCCATGTGGTTGTGAGTATGGCCGTGGCCGTGGCCATGACTGAGGCCGCCGGTGGTGTTCTCGTTCATGATCATGTTCAGATCGAGATTGTCAAAAAGACCGCCTTGGCTCTCAGGCAGGTGACGAATGTGACACTCCTGGTAAAAGTTGGGGTCCTCGACAGGGCAGAACGTAGCTGTGCATTCTGAAGGGTTGAGGGGGTTATGTGCCTCGCGCAGATGCTGATAGTTGATCAAGAACTGCGGGCTGATGCACATGTCCGGGCCAAGACCGAACGGCAAGCAGGATGGAGGGGAGGTGGTGGAAGTAGAGTGATGATGGCCTTGGTGGTTGTGCATACCAGATGTCGTTGAAGATGAGGCAACAGACATATGATGTTGCTGTTGTTGTTGCTGTTGCTGCTGTTGAGATGCCTGCCGTTGCTGCTCCACAAAAGATGTGAGGGCAGCAGCAGCAATAGCGTCCTCTGGTGAGACGGCAGCAGCGGCAGAAGTAACTGGAACAACGCCAGGCTCCTGGAGACAGTCCTCGTCCTCACAGCAAGCAGACGGGTCATCAGAACAGGCCGAGTCGTGGCAGATCTCACCAAAGCCGCAGTCACTGTCACAAGTTGACTCCATGTCATCCTCAGCTCCGCGGCCGCCAGCACCAGAGTGCAGCGAGTGCTGGGTAGGCGGAGAAGACAGAACAGACAGCTGCTCGGCAAAGTCATTGGCGTAGGCCGTTGGCTTCACACCAGAGGCCGTAGGACCAACCGAGGTGGGGATGCCACTCTGAGAAAAGAACCCGCCATTCGTAAAGTCCACCAGGCTGATACCGCCTGCCTGTGTGCCTCCTATGGATGTGGTAGTAGGAATGCCGTGCATGGCATGCTGCTGGTGACCAGCCGACATGGCACTGGGGTCAAAGTGGCGAGTGTGGAAGAGCATATGGGAGGAAGAGTTTGAGGGGGTGTTGCCACCAAAGTGCAGGCCGCTGGTGCCGGTGGTGGTGCTTGTGCTGTTGCTGTGGTGGTGGCCGCTCCCCGTAGGGCACTTGGGAGGATGTGCGCAGAGGTCGTCGTGCGGTGTGCGGAAGGCTGTAGCCATGCCGGTCTGATGCTCCTGGCCCACACAATGGGGGCTCTGCAGACCAAAAAGCTTCCATGCGTCGTCCATGTCGACATCTCCAAGAGGAGAGTGGCCGTCTAGCGAGAGGGCATCACCAAAAGACTCGAGGTGGTAGGGGTAGCTTAGCGACGTGCGCTGGAGGCGAGGATTGTTGCCGTCCATGTTAAGGGCTCGTTCTCCGGCTCTCGTGTTTGCTTTTTTCTTTGCGGAGTTGCGGATGTGTGTGCGTGTATGTGTATGGGGGGTGGTGTGTTTGGGGCGGTGATGTGGGAGGAAGCGTGTGGCAATGCAAAGGGGGATGAGAAGAGAGATGAGGATAAAACGAAGAAGAAGAGTAGAAGGAGGAAGAACGGTCAAAGGGTGCAAGAGATGTTATGAAGAAGAACCCTTGAGGCAAGGCGGCGGGCTGGAGATATAGGATACGGAAGAAATAGTCAAGTAGAAGTAGAAAACCGTGAACGCAGTCTCCGACCTATGTGTTAGCTAGATAGAGAAGTAGACAGGCGAAAGTTGGCGGAGAAGCTCTCAACGGCTTCTTGATTCAACAATGGAGGCTCGGTCGAAGATGCACGCCATTCCTTTCGAACGGGAAGGCGGTAGGTAGAGCTGGTATGTGTAACGTGCAGCAGAATGTCTTTGTGCGGCTCGTCCGTGGGGGTTTGTAAGGAAGACAGATATAGAGTTGAGGTGAGCGGAAGGGAGATCGAGGCAAAGATGATGAAAGAGGTAGGTCTGAAAAAGTAGATATCAGGATGTCGCGATCACGGAGAGGTTCCGAGGGGAAGGAGGGGAGGAGTAAGGAACGTGAGAGAAAGAGGCAAGAGGTACCAGGGGAAGAGTCAGTCAGGGCAGGAGAGACCCTCGTGCCTCGTGGTGATATGGCAAGGCGAGAAGCACCGGCGCTGGCGGACGGGATGGAAGGAACGACCGAATCTAGCGGACTGGAACTCGGTGGCTCGCTAGAAGGTAACGAAGCTGCGTTCTCCGTAGGTGTATTTTATGGTGATTTTAGTGGTGGCGGTCACTGGGGTGGCCGTTAATGTCACTCTGTAGTGGCATTTTGGTGTGTTTTGGCCCCCAAGATACAAGCAGACAACAGATTTAGGGCAAGCCACAGCCGTGACACAGCGCAACCCCCCACTAACTACACCACCACAGCGCCTCCCCTTTTGGAAAAATTTCTTCAGGGCCTGGGCTGAACGTCATTTTGGTAGGGGAAAATGGGCTGTAGGGCCAGGTCCAACCCCCCCACCTGCATTAGCCGTACCCACTGTAGCAGCTTTCCACATCTCTGATTGGGCAGGACCCGCCAAGGCGAGCGCGAGGCTCAGAAAAACCCCAAGCAAAACCCCGTCCGCGCGACGAGGATGAGAACCCGGATGGACATCTCATGCCTTTTTTTCTGTGTCGAGCTCTGCGCAATTCGCAGCGGAAGCGCAAGACGGCAGGAGCACAGAGACACTGCACACACAGGAAACGAAAACAGAAGGAGCAAAAAAGACCGAATTATGTGCGTTTCCTTTCCCCTCTCGCTTGAGCAAGGCACAAGACGAAAAACTTAATTTCAAAAATCAAAAAATAAAAACTCAAAACTCAGATTTGGTTCGAGGCTCGAGCCTGCAAACGGCCTTTGCAAACAGCTTTGCCGAGCAACACAGACCAGCAGTCAAGCCTTTTCTGGCAACCCATTGCCCCGGGTGTGTGAGCAAGAAACCCTGAAATGGATGATCGTCTAGTTTATTTTTCTGTTCATTTTCTCGGTTATTCCCCCCTCGTCTGCCCTGTCGTATTAAGCTGTTTGTCGTTGATTTGGTTTCCATTCTGAGGCTTGCGATTTGTGCGTTTGGAGAGGCTATCTAGGACATAAGCCTTCGTCATGAAACACACATTGTTGGCCCGGCAGATTAAGGCAAACAGCCAAACACAGACAAACATAGGTGAAGACTAACTCAAAACCTTCTCACGAACGCCCATCTCTCATAATCACTTCATACGGACAAGACATACATCGGAAACGTCCTAAAGGCAGAAACTCAGTGACACAAATGTCGTGAACAACAACTCGTGCTGAAGCTTTATTTTTGGCTCTTTTTTGCCTTCACGATTTATTTCCATCCGGCTGTATTTCCTTGTTGCTACGTCGTGTTTGTAGATCTGTTAGATTGTTTGGTTGGTACTTTTGATTCTTCTAGAGGATGCCCCAGAAGCCCTTTGTTGTCAGCGGAAACCTCCGCACCTCACAAGCTGCTGCAATTTGTATGCAATTTGTACAGATTTTCTTAGACCTTGCTTACTACGATGACCTTAGGTCTGGGGGTTTGCCGCTTCGGAGGCGCCAAACGCCAGATTTGACCCGTTTGGGAGACAACAGGCGACTGCCTGGCGACTGGTGAGTTTGGCGAAAAAGCATCGTAATTGGAGAAACGGACGAGGTCCGGCCAGCCAAAGAGCAGCAAAGCAGCAATAGCAACGCAACAGCTAGCTCTGGCAAGCAACGGCAGCCTGCGACTGGCCGGAGCTGTCCGTAGGGCTTTGGGAAGGATCTTCTCGAACTTTTCGAACCTCTCATCGACAGGGCTCGCCATTTGCCTGTTCGCCATCACATACTTAGTAATAATTAGTTTCACACGGATTTATGTCTTCGGAAAAACAGATGAGTGACGGACACTGGACGCACAGTCTTCCCCAAAACCTGCAATCCTCCGCCTGTCAAAGCAAGAATCGCCTTGCGGGACAGTTCCATCTCCAGGATATATCAGAGTTGATGACATTTTCCTGGTGGAAATACGCTTCTTTTTTAAAAAGCACTGTCGACGGGCCCTAATGAGCCAAAATCAGCCCAAACCGCAACCCAGACCATTCTAAAAGCAACACAAAATGAAGCACAAAAGCGGTCCAAATCCGCTCATTGCCAGCTAAATTCCAAGATTTGCACCAGATTTGCAGTCTGGGCAACTCGCCTTTCTCCGGATTGTCGGTCCCGGTATCAGACCGTCACTCGACCGTCACTCGGTGCTCTGTCATTGCCTGCCAGCCATCTATTATTCCACTTCTTCCATCGCCTTCTTTGCCTGCCCAGTAATCGATTATTATATTTAATGTCAACATATATAATGTCCATATACGGCCGAAATACGGAAAATCAAGGATGAGGCCTCATCGATCAAACGTAGCATCACACAATAGTTGAGATAATAGTCAGGGCCTCCTTTGTTCTGCAGGGTTCTTTGGAATTTAGCAAAAAACATATCCAACAAGCGTACTTCTGCAGGAGCCAATCGCTTTTCTCAAAATGCACCTCCCTGATGACGATAATAGAACGGCGTTCAGACAGATTCAAGGTAGACGGCGATGGTCCGCTGCTACATAGTCCTTATATGCGCACGCTTTTGATGCACAAGGTTACTGAGATGTCGCCGATGATGAGCCAAGAGCAAGGCTGAGATGATTCCCCCACTTCCTTTATTTTAGAAGAACGGTTGAGACGATCCTCCGTCAACGAAGATCGCACGCTATTATTGCTGGAATTCTAGATGTTTTATTCCCGGTAGATAAACTTTAATGAAATACTCACAGTACTTTCTAAAAATCTGGTAACGGATGCTCCCTGGTTTTTCCTATGGAGAGTATATCGTAAGGTATCATGGGAGATCACGGCAGATCGCGATGTGGGTTGGGCTGGATGAATCTGCGCAGATTCTATGAGGTAAAGATACCATGATCTCGACGACATTCTTCGTCTTTGTCATATGATGTGTATATATAATTTTTCTTATCTTTTGAGCCTGTATTCATGTTTCTATAAACGGTACTTAATTTTGCGGAATGAATACCGTGATAGAAATTTCAACCCATAACCTGTGAGGTTGGAAATAAATACCGTTTTTTGAAAGAGCGAAGCAGCACTGTTCCAAGAAAAATAATTACGATATTTTGATGAAATACAAATTAGGGAATATTCTCCGGCATCTCGTACGATTTTCAAGATCGGTAGCTCTTTCCTTGTCCTGCATATAATTTTTGTTGTGATTGCCTTCTTTCTGTTGCGTTTCGCTCGTTGTTGCCTTTCTTGGTGATTTCGGTGTGTACTTACAAAAAGGCGGTGACAGCGCCAATCGCCGTTGTCACTCTTCAATCACTCCATTTCGTTGTACACCCGCTAAAAGCACGGCAGAATTGTCCAATCGCCAGCTCCTGCCGCGTCATAAGGACCAATCAGCCAATGGAATCCCCCAGGCACCTTCCCAAAAAGAGGGGTCCTTCCCTCCCACTCGCTCGAGTCCCACGCGAGCTTTCTCCAGTGAGGAAAGTGCGATTCCAGCAACAGCTTGGCCTGTCCTTGGCAACTGCGACCGCATCACCCCTTCTGCATCGAAATATCTCGTCCAGCCTTCCAATTCTTTCCCCCTCTTTGTACTATTGTTCTCCGTACCTTTTGTAGGGAACACGCTGCAACCCTGCGACTTCCGCCCACCGCCTGTCGCCATTCCTCGCTAAACGGAGAACGGAACCCCGTAAACCGACATCGTTCCATTCAGTATCTCGCCTTCCTGATGGTCGCCGCTTTCTAAGCTCTAACCGAGGCTGCCACCCACTTCCCGTATCGAATAGTCGACAAAAGAACCTGGGAACTTCCGCGGACCTTTGACCTATCCATCAGTTTTTGCCCAGATTTACTTTCTGGTCCTCTTCTGGCCGTGTCCCACTTATCAGCCTATCGACTTGCCTGCCCATCTGCCACCTTTATCTTGTCTCAGCCGAACCACTTTCTTACAAAGCAAACGGAGGAAGCTTTCCGGCTCGGCCGACCAGTCGTAAGACCACACGTCGCAATGGGCAATCTCTGTGGCAAAGTCGACAAGCACGACGACGCCTTTGACCGTCCAGGCCGCACGCTCGGCGGCGCAGGCACAGGCTCAGGCAATGCGCGGCCAGTCAACAGCACTGGGGGAGGAGGACCCAAGACGGCCGCCGTCCCCCCACGCGTAGGAGGGCCACCACGGACGCTCGGCGGCAGCAGCGGCGGGCCGGGATCGTCAGCAGCCGCCGACGCACGAGAACGAGCCGCAGCAGCGGCGGAGGTGAGCCACGATGCGGTGCGTAGCAGGACGATATGAGTTTATACTAACCTTACAGGCCCGCAATGCACCAAAGAACCCAACCGGAAAGCTGGGGCAACAGCTCGAGGCCCAGAAACGCGAGAGTCGCAACGAGACACTCAAGAAGGCGAGCGAGGCCGAAGTGCGGCGGCGGGAGATGGATGCGCAAGCGTCAGCAGCACAACATAACTGAAGCTAATGTGGCTTGATATCGACAAGCTGGTGATGAACGTACATATCATTTACGGGGGCCGACAGTACAGGTGGTGGCACTGCTTTTCTGTCTCTCTTTTATTTCTCATTCTTCCACACGCAAGCGTTGCTTTATGATGTTTGGCACAGGCCGACAGGTGTTCTTACTTTCAAGTTTTGATTATTGTTTTGCCAGATTTGATTACACTGGTTATCATACAAAGCCTATGCCTATATGGCGGCTTACTTTTGTCCCCTCACTGTTTACACTTTTTCAACTTTTTTTTCGACCCAAGCAAATGCGCCATGAAACGCCTGATGATTAAATGTTGGCCCAAAGAAGTACATATATGCATCCACCCACTATCTCTTCCTCTCTTAAGTAATGGTATAGCGTCCGCTGGCCGGTGCTCTGCTCTCGGCATCGGCAGCAGCCACAGTACCCTCGCGCAACAGCCGCGTGAGTTCTGTTAGTGCGTTGCCAACGGCCACTTCTGTATCGCCCTCAATAAGGAGATACAGCTTGGCCTCGCCGCCAGGTGGCACCTTGGCGCCGGCGGCGTAGAACGTGCCCTTTGTCGTGATAGACGTGCCCGTAGAATCGAGAATCTTGGCGACATTGGTGCGGTTCGTGACGGCCCATCTGGCTTTCTGCGGGAAGTCGTTGATTTCGAGCGTGGCATGGAACGCGCCGGCATCGGGGCCCTTGTTGTCGATGGGCTGGCCAGGACGCAGCTGGCCAGCGCGGGCGAGACGTGCATTGATGTCGCTGATAGCCGACGCTGCCTTTTCGAGCGCTGCACCGCCGCCGACACCTGGCTTGGATGGAAGGCCCGAAACACCGGGGGCGGCAATACCAGCAGCAGCCGCGGCAGCAGCTGCACTGCCGTCTGCGCCACCACTCGCACCGTCCTTGCCAGACTCGCGCGAGACAATAGCTGACGCGGCCGACTGTGCAAGGCTGCTGGCGGCCGTCTTTTTCTTGTCCTCCTCGGCAGCGGCCTCCTTGTCGGGCTCCTCGTCGTCGCCTTCGGCCTTGTGTGTCTTGCGCTCACGCAGACGTGCCGCCTCGCGGTCCTTGTCGAGCTTCTCGAGACCTTTGCCGCCAAAGCCGGACTGATCCTTGGCTTTGCCGGCCTTGACCTTTTCGCGCCACGACTTGCGCATCTCCGCAAGGCGCTCGGGCACGGGCTGGCCGCTCTGCTCGAGGGCCTTGGCAATACCAGGCGCACAGTTCTCCTGGTCTTCTGTGATGAAAGTGACAGCCGTACCCGTGTTGCCGGCGCGGCCAGTACGACCCGCACGGTGCACATAGTCTTCCAGGTGGTTGGGTGCGTCGTAATTGACAACCAGCTTGAGTTGTTTGACGTCGAGACCGCGAGCAGCTACCGAAGTTGCCACCAAAACAGGGCACACGCCGTTCTTGAAGTCGGCAATCGTCGAGTCACGGTCGATCTGGTCTTTGCCACCGTGCAACGACATGACTGCGTAGCCTTTTCTCAGCAGCTCGCGCAGCAGCTCGTCGGCCTTTTCCTGGCGCTCCACAAAGATGAGCGAGCGTACATCGTCGTCGTCCATGTACAGCTCGCCGAGCAGCTCGAGCAGTCTAAAGAACTTGTCCTTTTCTTCGCGCACCTCGACAATCTGCGTGATTTCGGGGGCCACCACGCTGCGGCCGCCAACAATAATCTCCACTGGGTTCTTCAAGACTTTCTTGACGAGGGCATCAATAATCCGTGGCATTGTGGCCGAGAAAAGGACCGTCTGCTTGTCCGGCCGGATGCTGGCAAAGATCTTCATCACTTGCGGCTCAAAGCCCATGTCGAACATGCGGTCGGCCTCGTCCAGCACAATATACGTGGTCCGCTTCAAACTGACGACACGGCCCTGGTTGGCCGCGAGCAGATCAATCATGCGGCCCGTTGTGGCCACAATAATCTCGGCGCCGCGCTTGAGCTCGGCGATCTGGTCCTTAATGGGCGGGCCACCGTAGGCACAGACGGTGCGCAAGCCCAGCGCTTTGGCGAACGGCTTGCAGTCCTTATGGATCTGCACAGCCAGCTCGCGCGTGGGTGTCAGAATAAGACCGATGGGACCCTCGTTGTCCTTGACAGGATCTTGGTCCATAATGTGGCGGAACATGGGCACCAGGAACGCCATGGTCTTGCCGGAACCCGTCTTGGCGACGCCAATCACGTCACGACCGGACATAATAACGGGCAGTGCCTGCATCTGAATGGGCGTCGGCTTCTCGTACCCGAGTTTCTCGACAACCTCGAGCATAGTCCGTGTAAGACCACAGTGTGACCATTTCTGCACCGGCTTGGGCACATCCTTGCCTGACACCTTGATGCCATCCAGATCGTGACGCAGCTCGGTAACTTCGGCCTCGGTGAGCTGGCTGAGCTCTGACGGCTCGACCCAGAAGTTCTTCCGCACGGGCGTCATGTCCAGTTTGCTGTAGTCGATCATCGGGATTTCCTTCTTCTTGCGCTTGGCCGCGATGGCCAGGATGGACTTTGCGTCCAGGGTATCTTGCGCTTTGGTAAAGTAGTCCTCGTCGTCGCTAAAGTAGGCTTCTGGCTCCGCAGCCGGCTTCTTGGTCTTCAGCGTCTTCTTGGCGTCTGGCGCCTCGTCGAGGTTGGCCATGAATGCATCGAGCGGATCAACGTCGTCGTCGACCTCCATTTCTGTGACAGGCTTTGGCGCTGGGGCCGGCTTTCGTGAAAATCCGTTTGTCTTTGGTTGAGCAGGTTTCGATTCGACAGCTGGTTTTGTGTCGACCTCCATAGCCTCAGTTTCAATTTTGGTCGTAGATGGTGCGGCGGCAGCCGTTTCTGACGAGACAGCAGCTGTTGCCCCATCTTCCGCGGTCTCGGCCTTGGCAGTTGCGGTGGCCTCGCCGTCGGCCCCATCCGTCTCCATGGCCATGCTTTGCTGGAGGATACGCTCGTCACGACGTTCGCGTGCCGCACGGGCAGCAGCAGCAAACTCTTCTTCTGTACCGTCGAAGCGGCCGTCATCGTCATCGTCGTCTTCGTCCTCGTCTTGGTTGTTGTAGGGGGTATCGTCAGCGTCTTCCAGAGAGGCATCGGGGAGCTTAGCTAGCTTTCGCTTCGAGGTTTCCTCGTCGTCGAGGTCAAGCTTGCGCTTTCCGGCGGCGGCGTCGGCGGCGCCTTTGCCGAGCCCGAACCCGCTAAAGGGCTTTGAAGATACGTTGGTGGCTGCGAAGGCGGTTAGCAGGTGTTCTTTTAAGTCGAGAGAAGGCAGGTCAGACTCACCCTTTCCAAACGTCTTCTTAACAGTCGACGATGGCGTCGCTTTGCTCTCTGCAGGTGCAGCGGTTTTTCCTAGAGTGACAGATACAGATCCAAGCAGCCCAGGCGAGTGGTGTCGCGCAGCAGATTTCTTTGCAATGGCCTTTGGGTCGAACTTGCCGGCATACGCGACGTCAGCAGCTGGTGCTGGTGATGCTGTTGCTGTAGGGGATTCTGTTGCAGACTGAGGTGCTGTTGATGCAGAAGGCGAGGCTGCAGCTGCTGGTGATGCAGAGCCAGCTGCTTCCATGCGCTGCTTCTGCTCATGCTTCTTCTTCCAAGCCTCGAGCTTTGCCAGCCGCTCGGCCTTCTTTTCAGCCTCGGACTTTTCGCGAGAGCCTGACGGGGCAGAGGAGGACGCTCCAGCACTTGATGCTGCTGCTGGTGCCGGAGTAGAGGATGCTGACGTTGGGGCGCCTCGTGTCGGTAGCGGCGAAGCTCCTCCCCGACTACGAGGAGCAGCCTCTGCCGTACCCTCGCGCCGGCTGCCACCACGGTCTCGGCTTCGGTCTCGTCTCCGGCCTGCCGGCGAGCGAGATCTGGACCTTGAACGGCGTCGATAGTCTCCCCGGTCTCTATCTCCTCGGTCTCTGTCGCCCCGCCAGTCGTCTCGGTCTCGGTCTCGATCTCGGTGGTCTCGGGCGCGGCGGTAGCCTCCTCGGTCGCGTGAGCGGTCCCGGTTTCGGTTGCGGTCTCTGTCGCGTTGGTCGCGGTAGCGCTGATAGGCGTTAGATGCAGTTCTCCCGTTTTTCATACCATAACCGCCCGCTGAACTCACATCTACCGGACTGCGTGACCGGCGGCGGGCGTCTCGTGGACCATCCCGGCCGTCTCGCCGATCATGGCCATCGCGATCTCGGTCGCGGTCACGCCGGTCGTCGTCTTTGCGACCACGGCCACTCTTGGCATCGTGTTGACCTGCTGCAGGAGATGGTGAGCGTGAGGTCCTGGGCCGAGCCATTGGTCTTGCGGGATCCTCTGTGTCTTGGCTAAAAGTTCGGCGGACCTCTTCTGTGTCTTTCTTTCTGCGTCTCTTCTTCTCGTTGTTTCTTTTTGTTTCTTCTTCTGGACTGGCTCAGGAGGCAGGACGTGTGGGTAGGACTACTTTTTCATCTCCCAGGACGGCAAATGGGACAGCGATTGCCAGTCTGCACGGGAAGGAAATGGTAGACAATGAAGATGGCGACAATTGAAAAGTGAAAAGTGATGTCGGTACCTGGAAAAAAGTTGGAACATCCAGAGCCTCGCCTGCCTGTGATTTAGGCAACGCGACACTGATGAAAAATTGGGGATAGTGGAGAAAGGCGTGTTCACGTGATTTGATCGAGCTTTAGGTCACGTGTGGCCGTTTCTGCACCCGGTCAATGGCATTAACTGGAATGAGGTGGGGTAAAACAACAGCTTGGTCCAATAGCAACGGCAGTAGCGTGAGATGCATCAGTACTAGGTACATTGGGTTACTAGCTAATTCCGTGTAATTTGGAGTACTCTCTACCTGTAAATACACAACGTCGTCATTTCCTGATGCAAGGAGCTCTGTAAAACAAGGGGGCTGGGACGCTCCTGCCCACAACAGGTGAGGCACCCACCGCACCCAGACCGCAGGAACCCACACACGCGATCATACGGTCTGTGTATTTTCAGTCAAGGGATCCCGAAGCCGCGATTTTTTGTGTGCGACATTGTCCAGTGTCAAATCGTCATTCGCTCTTGTGCATCAAACAGAACGAACCACCGGCATCGTTTCTCCAACAGCCTGCGCTTGTCAGCTAAGGCGGTTTCGACACGTCCCATCAACGTCAATCAAAACAAACCAGTTTTAGTCTGCCACCGTCCTCGATCCGGCCCAGTCGCCAATTCGTCCATTCGTTTAACATCAACAAAACCCGACTTCACGACGCAATGCTTTCCAACAGCCTTCGCGCCGGCGCGGCGGCGGCTCGCACCCTCTCCCAGAGAGCCGTCAGCGGCAACATCAACGTTACCGTGCCGGTTATCACGGGCCGTGTCGCCGTGAGCGCGTTCCAGGCCCAGCCGATCCGCAGATTCACGGCAGCAGCCGTTGTCTCGGCGGCAGCTGCGGCCACAAAGACAAAGGCCGCTCCCAAGAAGAAGACGGCCGCGAAGAAGCCCGCTGCGAAGAAGGCTGCGGTAAAGAAGCCTGCCGCCAAGAAGAAGCCGCTATCAGAGGCTGCCAAGGAGAAGAAGGCAAAGGCGGCGGCGGCAGCCAAGGAGAAGAAGGCGAAGGCGGCTGCTGCGGCCAAGGCCAAGGCCAAGACGCTCAAGGCAAAGGTCAAGGCCAGAGAAGCGGCCCAGGACCCGGTGCGCAAGGCCCGGGCGCAGAAGCGCGAGCTCAGAAAGGCGGCCCTGCTCGACGAGCCAAGCAGGGCTCCGGAGCAGCCGTGGGTCCTGTACGTCACGGAGCAGTCCAAGGGCATCAGTGCCAAGGACTCCACCACGGGCCGGTCGAGTATGACCACGCGGATGGCCGAGCTTGCCGTGACATACAAGGCGCTGCCCACGCTCGAGCTGCAGCGGCTGCAGGACCAGGCCGCCAAGAACAAGGCGGCCAACGAGGCGGCGCTGCGCAAGTGGATCGAGGGCTTCACGCCCGCCCAGATTGCGGACGCGAACCGTGCGCGTGCACACCTGAACCGGCTCGAGGGCCCGTCCAAGACCAAGTACAGCAAGTCCAAGCTCAAGCCGATCCCCGACGAGCGGCTGCCGAAGCGAGCAATCTCGGCGTTTACGCAATTCACCAAGGACCGGTGGGCGTCGGGTGAATTCACCGGGCGGCCGGTGATCGAGACTGCGCGCACGCTGGCTGCTGAGTGGAAGAATCTCCCTGCCTCGGAGCGTCAAGTGAGTCCCCTGTCCCATTTATTCTTCTCTTTTTTTGTTTCTGATACTCTGATACTAACGATCTAATCTAGCACTACGAGAACGTTCAGAAGGCCGAACTCGAGCGGTACAATGCGGAGGTGGCGTCCGCCTTTGGCTCCAAGTCTCCCTCGCCGTCTGCTTAAATCACGAGTTCAGAGCCTTTGAGTGGAGGCGAGCGTGTTTATGTTAGTTTCGCCTCATAAGAGCCGCTTTGTTGTTTTGTTATTTCCATTTTCATCCTTAGTTACAACGGTCTACTGTCGTGTCAGTCTCATGACCGACATCCCCTTATATCTCTACCAATTTCCTTTGTCATTGCTTTCTCTCTGCCTGTCTCTTTCTGTCTCGTGAGCTCTTGGCGGTGTTTCTCAGCTGTGCGAGTTGATTTTGATTTTGTGCTTTGCGCTTTATTTTTTTTCTCCTCTTCTTTCAACGCTTATATGGTTTCACGCTTTCTATGTACCCTACCCTGGGTGGCCGGGGAAGGACGGGAACAGGAAAATGGAGGGGTCAGGAACAGGAACGGAAATGGGTGAAAAGGGACAATGGGAAAGGCGTGTGTTTTTGTGTTTGTCTGTGCGTACTTTCTCTACTTCCTGTACTCGTTTTATGTACTCGTGTGTGCTTGTTTTTGCTGGGCGGGCGGGACGTTGTCTTCTTTGAACAGTTACTGTATTGTATGACTAGAGTAACCAGTACTTGCTTTGCGTTTGCTGACCTTGCTTGTTTTTCTTTATTTTTGTGTATATTCAGCAAGCTGAGCTTTGCTTTACTGTTTACCACAATGCATCCTCTCTCCGTTCCTGTTTGTTCATACAATGTGATATTCATGCCGTTAATAAAAATAAAGAAATAAAAACCAAGCAAAACAAACGCCAAATCCAAACGTATTCCAACCTATCCAAACCCATTCATATGCCAATCATGTCTCATCCAAGTGAAAATCCTGTCTTGTGTATCCTCAGTATGCATTCGTAAACACGTCCACGCTGCCGCCTCCCGTCTGCTTTCTCTTTCTTGGCGGCACTGTTATTGCTGGCGTCCCCGTCCCGTCCATCCATTCAGCCCCCGTCGTCAAGATCTGCCGCTGGCTGGCCAGGTACAGGACGAGGTATGTATGGCCAGCCGTGGCGGCGAAGCACGACAGTCTCAGCCAGGTATGCGGTACCGGATCTCGTGAGCACCATACACTCCATCCAGCATCGCCGCCGCCAATGTATCTCTGTAAAAACGACCATGCATCACGACGCAGAGTAGCGGGCCAGGCGGACGTGTTGAGTCGCCAGTAGCCCCGTTCAAACGGGCGGGGCTCTCGCCTTCCAGAAGGTAGAGGCAGTGGCTTGTAACGGCGCTCGATGTCGAGGTGAGCCGCCAGCTTGGCCATCTTTTCCGTAATGAGTGCATCTGGGCTGATGGTCTCGCAGGCGACGGGCGGTTCTGGCGAGACGATGCGCAGTGATTGGTCTCCATAAAGGCCCGGGGCACTGGGTGTTGGAGACGATGAGGGAAACGTCCGGGAGAGGGAGCGAAGAAAGGCCATTTTTTTAGACTCGCGGTCTTCCAGGAGGCCAGCCGTCTTTTGGTGTTGTGTTGCTGGTATTGGTTCTGATTGTGCCGATTGTGCTGACTGCGTCGACCCGTCCCTTGGCAATGCTGGAACAGCAGACGAGGGCAGACTTGCCGACAATCCACGATGCTCACAGGAGGACGGTTGGATCTGAAGGACGACCTTACCAGACTCTTCGGGGAGGGATGACGGGATATCCGCATTGAAGCTGAAATTAGATGGCTGTCGAGCTCCGAGTTCTGGCGAAGATGATGCTACAACGATAGAAGACGGGATATCCTTCCACTCGTGGAGAGGTGGGCTGCTTTTGAGGTAGGCATCGTTAATGTTGCTGTCGTCGATTTCGTCATTTTGTGAAGACTGCTGCGAGTTGGCTGATCTTTGTTGTAGAGGCTGCCGTGGTAGGAGCTGTTGTGACCGTGGCCGGTCCTGTGAATCTTCGAGAATGATGCTCTCTGTTGTGTCCATATCCAGACTCATATCCATGTCAACTCCCAAAGGCATCGCACTCAAGTCGGGACTGCCCGTGCTTCGGCTTCTTAGACGGATGCTGCTCTCTGGGTCTGTCGACCTAAGGTCACTCCCCAGCTCTTGCGACTCCTCGATACGGGAGACATCGTAAATATTCTGTGGTCGTGCAGAGTCGACAATGCTGTCTTCGTCTCCTCGAGTGTCTGAAATGCGCCTCTTTTGCCGCCTGTGCTCCTCTTGCGACTGCGAGTCTGGGATAAAGTCGTCGGGCGAGACGTATGGCTGGGGCCTTTTCCCAAAGGGCACATGTGTTGTAGTCACCATCGTCTGCACAGTCTGCACACGCACAATACCTGGCGACTGCACATTGTCCCAGACGCTGTTAAAAGACAAATTCACAGACTCAAATGACTGGCTGATGATGTTGGCAGAGACGTGGTCGGAAAAGCTGCCATTTTCCGGCTTGTCTTCTGCCGACTTGTTGCCCGACTGCTCGCTCGTCAACGGTGTGAGTCCAGCCGGGACAAATTCCGCGTACGCTCGAGCCAGGGCCCGATATCGAGCATCGTCGGAAGCTCTGCTGGATGCAGCAATGTGCACCAGGATCTCGGTCTGCGGCGATGTCATGAAGACATGGGTGTGGGTGTGGTTGGAGAGGGTTTAAAATAAAAAGAAGCAGAGCGTAAGTATCCAATTGCGGGGGAAAAAAAGTGTAAAGAGTGCAAAGAGTGCAACAGAATGTTCACATCGTGAAAATTAAAAGTTGGGTAGTTTGGGTTGACAGGACAATTGACGTTCGAGGTTGAGTGAGTACCGTTTTAGGCAGCTGTAGCCCTGTAGCCTATAGGCGCATGTTCAGGTGCTCAGCGTGCCGTGAGCGTGCCAGTGAGCCGATGTTAATAGTGCTGTAGAAGTGGGGCATTTGGTATGTCTAATTGGCCGGTTTCTCACCGCCTTTGAACGGTGCTCGGCGTATTAGGCGGCCGTTGACGGGAGACAGGGGAGTGGACAGGGGTAAATCCAAAAGAATTCTGCCGCCTTCTTCCCAAAAGCTGGCTGCACTGGCAAATAATACTAACGTTGTCAGGTTGTGTAAAAGGGGCACGGAAGGAACACATTCGAATATTTCAATCAACCGAGTCGTCATCACACCGGGTACGATATACAACATCTCAATCGCATCAATCCGACGATCGTCAACTCTCTCCTTTCACGACTTCACATTCTCAACAATCCCCCTCCTCCAATATGGCTCCTTCGACGCCCTCGCTGGGCAAGGTGATGGTGATTGGCGGCTGCGGCTTCCTGGGCCACCACGTCGTCAACCTGCTTGTGCGCGACTACCTCCCCGAAAAGGCGGCCTCGAGCGTGTCGGTGGTCGATCTGCGGTGCGACCGCAACCGTCAGCCGGACGAGGCGGGCGTCACCTACTATGAGGCCGATATCACAGACTTCGACCGCATGACGACCGTGTTCAAGGAGGCTAAGCCAGACGTGGTTATCCACACGGCAAGCCCGGCCGCTCAATCGTCGACCAAGGTGGCCGATGCGCTGTTCTACAAGGTCAATGTCGAGGGCACGCGCACAGTGGTGGAGGCGTGCAAGGCGGCGGGCGTGCGGTGTCTTGTGTACACGAGCTCGGCGAGCATTGTGTCGGACAACAAGAGCGACCTGATCAACGCCGACGAGCGGTGGCCGGTTATTCGCGGCAAGGACCAGACCGAGTACTACTCGGAGACCAAGGCGGCGGCGGAGGAGCTCGTGTTGGCGGCCAACGATCGCGATTCGTCTGGCGGCCTCCTGACATGTGCCATCCGCCCCTCGGGCATCAACGGCGAGGGCGACACAATGGCCATGTACCACATTATCAACATTTTCCGGCAGGGCCGCCACAACATCCAGATCGGCGACAACACCAACATGTTCGACTTTACGTACGTCGAGAACGTGGCCCACGCGCATCTGCTGGCCGCCCTCGGCCTGCGCGCCACGACGCTCGCCAAGACGGCGCCCCTCGACCACGAGCGCGTCGACGGCGAGGCCTTTTTCATTACCAACGGCAGCCCCATCTACTTTTGGGACTTTACGCGCACAATATGGAAGTATGCCGGCAACAAGGACGGCCTCGACAAGGTGTGGACGCTGTCGCGCGAGGTCGGCATGGCACTGGGCCTAGCCAGCGAGATTTTCTTTGCCATCATCCGCAAGCCGCCGACCTTTAACCGCCAGCGCATCATGTATTCGTGCATGACGCGGTACTATGACATTAGCAAGGCGAAGCGGCTGCTGGGGTACGAGCCGATTGTGTCGCTCGAGGAGGGCATCAAGCGGGGCGTGGAGTGGTTCCAGGAGCAGGAGAAGCTCAAGGCGGCAGGTAAGGCTTAGAGGATGGGGATGGGTCCAAATCATGTTTTAAAAGGTGCAAAGAAAAGAGAGAGAAAGGGAAATGCGTTGGAATATGTATCTAATTCGGCCGAGTCTGGCCTTGCGCGCGTGGCATTTACAGCCTTTAATATACCGTCATTTGAGTTTCATTTCGAGTTTGCAATTGAGTTTAAATACGAGTTGGAGACTCCATGCTGTCTTCTCCAAATATGTCAGTGCCGAGCTCCTGCATATGTGGTAAGCTGACGTTTTAATTGTCGTCGGGAATAGATGTCATCCGAAGTGTGAACCCGAAGTGCTTTGGGAGCGCAAGTCTGTTTCGCAGTGGCGAGGCTGACCAATAGCGGTGGAGAACAGCGCTACAGAGCCTCAACTACAGGCCCCACTACAGCCTAAATCCAGAGCAACATCAGCCTTCTGTCGCAGCCTTCTTCTTTCATTCTTTCTTTCCTCATTCTTTCTTTTTCTGTCGGCAAACTCTTCTCCTCCACAACATGCCACAATGAGTCTGCGTGCGATTCTCGGCGGATCGCGCGTCAAAAAGCGGGCAGCGCCGAAGAAGCCGGCAAGTCCAAAGAAGGCGCCAGTGCGCCAGGCAAAGGCTGTCGACGACGACGAAGATGAAGATCTCGAGGACACGGCCGACTTCTCCGACGACGACCAGTTGCTAGACGACAACGGTCTCGTCGCGTCGCTGGCCGACGACCTGACCCTCAAGGACGTCGTGCAGGCCCTGAGGTACGCCCGCGGCAACATGTTTGAGCCGGTGCCGAACCGGCAGACAACATCGACCGACGATGGAGAGGGCACGACGTCTGGCGGCCCCCGAACGTCTGGAGGCTTTGTTGGCAACAGCACGCGCGTCGCGGAGCTGCTCAACATACGGCGACGGATGCCGCCACTGGCCACAACAGCACACGTTGCTGCAATTTTGCCGAATGCGACCCTCACAGAGCGCGAGACCGTCTCTCTCGTACAGGCAGGCATCATCCTCAAAGTGGTGCAGCCGCAGTGGCGGCGGGGATTCAGTGGGAAGGGACAGCGGGGTAGTGAAACCGGAAACGACCCCCGGGCCAACAAAGCCTTGGTGATTGGCGGCGAGTCACTAGGCGAGGTGCTCGTCGAGACAGCAGAGATGCAGTCCCTGGTGAGGAAGGCTGCCCTGAGCGAAGACACAAAAGAGGCGTTCTCCGAGTGGCTGGGGTCTGTGGGCACACAAACTACGCCAGCTTCCACGCAGCCGAAACCCGCCAAGTTGTTTACTGTCAATGGCCGCCCCGCACCACAGCTGGCCATCCACATGGTGGATGAGCTCGTCCGCGCCGGGTTTCTGGTTGGCCACGGCGCGTCGGCCGGTCTTGTTGGAAGCATGAGCGTGGGACATCGGAGTGGGGGTGGAGGTGAGAGTAATACCGGAGGTAGGAGGGGCGATCGCCGCGGCGAGACCGATACGGGTGACGTCTATGCACGGCCAGAAGACCGGACTACGTTGCTGAGCCTCGAGACAGTCGCGCGCGCCGCTTCAGGCTCGTTTGACGCCGTTGGAGGTATCGGGGCCGTCTACACTGCCGGCGGTGGAGGTGCCAGAGGAGCCCGCGGAAACAAGTCGGCATCCACACCCACGCCTTCTGAAGACCTCCTGCTCAGTGTCCCCGGCCACGGCTCGTTTGTCAAGCTCGTGTCGGGCGCCTTGGCGTATTTGGTCGGCATTATTGCCCGCACGCTGCACCGCGAGACCCTTGAAACGTCCTTGCGAGAACGCTGGGACGCGGGCGGCAGCATTGCCAAACGAAAAGAGGCGGGCAGCACAAGTTTTGGTGGGCATGCCTTCAAGCGGGTTCCCTTGAGCAAAACAAAAAAGTGGAAGGATTTCCACGGGCTGAGCTTCGACTGGGTGCTGGCCGAGGCTGTGGGTGCCGGGCTAGTCGAGCTCTTTGACACGGGCAGTGTCGGGCGGGGCGTACGACTCCTGTCGTAGGCAGACTCGCACTTGTGTTCTATATCTTTGTATCTACGTCTGGAGTTAGTGCTGGGTACGGTTGTTTCTGTCTTGGGTATCTGTCTTTGTTTTGGTTTTTAAAGTTTCAAGATATCAGTCAAGATATCAGTATGAATATTATTTGAGCATGTACAATATCATCATTTACAAAAGAGAAAGAATAAACTAAAGAAATTAAAGAACTTATGTTAGACTGATGGTAGTATGAGGCCACTTACATAAAACTGATGTCAGTAGTCGATTGTAGTCCAGATCTACAAAGTCAGCCAGTCGGTTAGAGTTGGACACCATCTCAGAGCTAAGGCTTAACGGTGCGGACCGCCTGAAATGGAGCCTTGAAGATGAATAAGTATCAACACAGGACGAGGACTGAGCCTCCTGCCTGCTCGATTATGTTCCTCTGTTCATTCCAAGTCTTTTAGTACAAGTGTAGTGGGTGATGCACTGCGCCGCGCACAACAAGCTTGCTTGTTGCTTCTTCTAGCTTGGATGCCGCCTCTCCTCCAGTGCTGATGATGCATTTGATTTCTGTTCCATGGGAGAGCTGGCTCTTCTTTTGGGAAAGCACACGGTAAACTAAAATAAAGCTCTCATGATCTGGCAGGTATTAGTAACATAATATATAGGGCGGGGGAGTCGGTAGCTGCGTCAGGTACTCGTAGTAATGACGTTTTGCCGGATATCACCAGTCCTTTGCTCTCTGATACAACGGCCACGGCCGCCTTTTATCAATAAATTATGCGCCTGCCAGTTTTTTTCTCCTTTTTTTTTTCAAATGGCATCCTCATTGATACCCAGATACCCATTTGTTGTTACTTTTGCATTTTCTGTTCTGTTCTTGGTAGGTATAATAAATATACAGGCATTGAAAAGAGAACATAGAAAGGAACAAATGGCTAACAAAATCTTACAAGTTTGATTTTTAAAATGAAGAACGTTTTCAAGCGGCTTAAGAAAAAGAGGAAGAATGCCTCTTCGGCTACAGGAAATGCGCCGCCGTCTCCAGACAACGCGTCGCCGAAGCCAGAGGAGAGCCCAGCCAGAGTGGTAGTCGAAACGAACGACAACGAGAACGGCAACGAGAACGGCAACGAGAATGGCAACAATGACGTCGAGCACGTCAACAGAAATGGTGACGGCTTCAACGACGTTTCTGTCACTGTCTCAGAAGAGCAGGAGCCCGGCGAAGAGCTTGCTCCTGCTCCTGTCACAGCTCTCGGCCCACCTCCTGCCGCTCCTGCCGTTCCTGCTGCTCTTGCCGCCACAGCCCCATCGACCTGGCGCGAACGCCGGCGCCTCAACGAGCACAACTCTCTGCTTCACAACCTACCCAGCGAAATTTTGCTCGCAATCTTTATGCGTTTCAGCTTCTTCGAACGACTTGCAGTGCGGCAGACGTGCAGCCGGTTTGCGGCTCTGATCACGGCGCTGGACGCCAAACAGGCGCAGAAGCCGCAGGAAGACCCGTTCGGCAGCTACCAAGTGTGGCGGTTCCCGTTGACACTACTGCATCACGGTATACGGAAAGAGTGGCGAAATCTGTTGCGGGGGGACATTACCCGACCGTTTCCGCCTCCGCTTCTTGGGTCTTCCGACGGCGCCGCCAGTGCCAACAATGCCGACAGTGCGGCAAAGCAGCAGGACAGACTGCACGGCCACCTTTGCAAAGACTGTCAGAAATTCCGGGAGAGCGGCAAGCTGGTGGCGCGCATGAAATGGCTGGCAAAACCCCTAATGTGCCACGGGTGCCGCACAATGCACCCGCGCGGCCTGTTCCCCGCCGGCGTCCGGCACTCCTCGTACGACTCGAGCTTATCCAAGCTTACGTCTTATCGGGTCAAGGTTGCTCGGGCTCCGCGTCCCCGGCGTCATCCGTCTACTCTGTTTCGGCCCTATTCTGCTCCGGCCCGGTTTCGGGCTCGGCTCCGAGACCACCTACGGTATACATTGTGGGCCCCATTCACTGTCTCTGTTTCTCATAATCGGCCTCAAAGAGAATGCATTGGCCACCGCGGCTCGTTCCAAATGTGCCCGCACGTCAACGTGACCTACAAAAGCATCGAGGAGCACATCCGCAACTGGCGGGCCAATTTCTACATCCGCCTCCGCTTCGGCATCAACAACCCAGGGGCGAATCTGGGCATACCTATGTGTCACGGAAAAGCCGTCCCCAAATGGGCGACGTGGATCTGCCCGGAGCGCTGCGACTTTTCCCCCAATATCCCAGAAAGCTACAACAGCCTGTATGTGCGCTGGGACGAGATCGACGAACGCAAGGTGGACTCAGCCACGCTCGCGCACATCAACAAACACGAACACGAACCCCGTCTCACCAAGCGGGCCCACGAAATCGTGGGCAGCCGGCCCGGCGAAATCGTGTGGCTGCCTAACAAAGCGGCCATGAGCTGGGGCTCGGCGGCGTTCCGGGTCGATCCGTCGGTGGCGCCATCGCGGCAGCCGTTTCGCGACTTTCTGGCGGCCGTCAAGGCGGCGCAGGCCCTGGGAAAAGGGCCGTCGTTTTGTCCGCACGTGCAGGCCGACGACGGACAGCTGATGCTGCCTCTCGAGCCCGGCAGCTGTACGTGCTTTAGCGATTATGATGACGACGACGGCCACGGGAACGAGCAAGACGAGAGCGAGAGAATAGGAGAGCCGGGTCCGTCGAGGATTCCCGGGAACTCTGGCCAGCCTAAAAAGTGTGACGACCACCGCCAGTACGAATCGGCCAAGAGCGTCGGTGGCGGATACAGAGTGCAGCATCACCAACACCGGTCGTCCTTCGACGCACTTCCCATTCCGCAGCTCTCTGTTTCCATGTCGGGTCATTGTATGCACCGCTGCCGGTGCGACCACGAATATTTTGACCAGTATCCACGCCCGAGACCGTTGTTAGAGGGCAGTGGGCCGCCCGACGGTCCTTCCGACCCTAGCCCCTCTGATGACGGAAAGGACGGAAAGGGAAAGGAAAAGGGAAAAGAGAAAGAGACGGCACCACCGCCGGCTTCGCCGGCTTCGTCATCGCCAGCCCAGCCCACCCGTCAGGACAGCGGCACCACCGACGGCCGCGCCCTCACCCACCGCTACCAATGCGGCACCTGCCACGCCCTCTACCTTTGGCGCCGCGAGGCCGACGTCGTCCACCTCGAGTTTTACAACACCGTCAAACAGGCCGAGCCCGACTCCATGCTGTGGATTCGCATGCTCGATCCGCACTCGTGGGACATCACAAAGGACCAAGAGACAAAGCACGTCTATTGGTGTCCCAGCAAGGGCTGCAAGACAAACTTTCGCTGGCAAAGGATGTACAAGCGCATGATGCTTCTCGAGAGAGGGCCGTATACTGATTTTACGAGTTGGCTATGATGTGGTGTGGTGAATATATGTGTAGGTGGAGATACCCATTTGTTTACATGTTGTCTTTTCGTGTTTTGCTTTTATTTTATTTTATTTTGATTCAGCTTATTTTGATATCATTTTCATTTGTATTCATTTTATTCCCACTTGCTCTTTTTCCTCCTTTGCATTCGTCTTTTATTTGCATTCGTCTTTTATTTGCATTCGTCTCTTATTTGCATTCGTCTCCTTTTATTATCGTATTTTCCTTTGTGTGAGTTTGTTTTCTGTCTATTTTATTTTGTCAAGGTTTTATTTCACATTTCACGATGTCAACTTTTTTTGCTCATCTACATCGACGGCAACCTTAATCTTAATCATACTTATAATCATAATCATCCCGTTGCCCCGAAGGCGGCGAGGACGGAAGGCTCGTCATGGCGCCGGCTATGTTCGAACAATCGGCCAAGACGTCGGAAGAGGACCCCAGATCATAAGCCACACGGCCACTTGCTTTATTTTCAGACTACTACACTCGCTCCTTTTGTTTTATTTTGTTTTATTTGTACTCCTACTTATTGTATATAGCGGCCTTTGAAGGCCAGCACGCACTTGTGTAAGCTGGAAAGTTTACACACACAATTCTGTGGTAGTTTTTTCCCCATGAGGGTTCTGCCTAGCTAGTCGCCAATAGTCAGGATTGACTGAGAAAGGCGAATAATAATAATAATAATAAATAATATAATCATAATCATAATCCTATTCATAATTGTAGAATTCAAGATTTCTTCTCATTTTCACTTCACTCAGCAAGCAGTCGTATAAAATGATAGGGAGTGAGAAGTTACAAAAAATACACGGAGCAAAATCTCATGTGTTTTCCATCCAACACTTACATCAATCAGCATCACTTTTTCTCCATTTTATTCTTATTTTAATCAATTCTCTCCATTTTCATCTGTCCTACTCGACAACCCTGAGTATAATTGACGGTTTTTATGGCCCCCTGTTTTGAACGTTTTGAAAGCTGCACAAAAATACAAATAGACTGCACTAGAACGTTCATCTTGAAACATAAGACGACAGAGAGGAAGCGCACAAGCACAGAGAGCAAGGCCCCAGGCAAGGATCATGATGCAACCAATACCAAAGGCCAGGGTTCCGCTAAATATTGTTTTTTTTCTGTAAGTTCTCAATGAGGGGATGTGCTCCGTAAAGAAAGGTAAAAGATGTGTAATACAACATTCGGCGTCCGGAGCGTTTCGAGATCGCCTTGATCCCCTTATGCCTCGTTTCTTTTTCTTCTCCTCTTTTCGTTTTCCTTTCCTTCCTTTTTTGTTCTATCTTCTCTTCACCTTAAACAGAGATGACCCGGAAGGCGTGGCCGAGGTTTGATCAACTCTAAACAATAATGCAAATCATTCTTTGGTTTGTTTTCGACGTTTTTGTTTGAGACTTTATTCTTTATCTTTATCTCGACATCAATTCGTCCTCATCAATGAAAGATATTAAGCCCCGTCCCTCTTACCCTGTCTTCTTTCTCCCTGCCTCCTACTCCCTGCACGGCACCGCATCTTCCCAGTCTCACCAAATCCTCCCGCAAACGTCAACTTCCCCGTCTGTCATCATACACTGGTCTGTGTGCAGGAAGGGTAGGCCTGCATCTACGGCTTCTTCTCCTCAATCCCTCTCCATCCCTCTTCTCAGTGTAAGCATCCTTGCGTCGGAAACGAATCTAAAGTTGAGCCGGCGCGGCGATGCTGCCAACATCCCAGGGCATGTGCCGATGCGCTCTGGCGTAGCAAGATTTGAGAATGTTCTCACGTCGTTGTGTTATAGCGAGGGGTATGCGCTTGTCGTCCTTCTATGGGATCGCGCGGCTGCACAAGATAGGGGTTTGATACTCGACGACAAACGGCTGAGACACGCAGAGGCCATCACTTGACGGCGGCCTTTTCGAAGAAAGGTGCGAGCGAAAAGCAAGTTACTCAACGTGCGAAATGTCCTCAACGTCCAAAGACCTCAACTCCCGCAGCCAACTCGCTCAATATGCTCTTCCAAATATGCTCGTGTGGGCAATTGTAGCCGGCCTTTCTTGCCTTTTCCACCCATTTGTCTCCCGCCGTGTCCTCATCCTATACGTCAAAACTTCAACGGTATGTCCGCCGTAGTGTTTTTATGTTCTGGTCCTGCCCTCACCGCTGCTCTTTCTTGTCTGCCCTCCGACCTTTGCCTCTGCATGTCTCACATCGCGAGAGGCAAGGGGAGAAGCCAGCAAAGTTCCGTTCTGCGGAGGCATCCCAGTCGTGCATCAAAAAACGATTTCCTTGGAGCCATTCCTTGGATGCCTCCAAGAAATACAAATCGACACCAAGATCTTCATGGTGCAGGGCTAAGCTGTTGCGGTTGCTGCCAAAAAAGGGCCCGGATGTCTGTTGATGTCTATGGTTGCGTCTTCTCCCTTGCATCACCAACGCACCTAACAATGGAGGGGTCGACCACAAACGACGGCAACACAATAATGGCTTCGACTGCAATTGAAAGATGCGTTTAATTCAACGACAGCAGCAATAATGCCAGCGCATTGAGATCCTTTGATAACTCGTAGCCGTCGCCAGTGATTTGTATGTGTCAAGCGAGGTCAACGGGGCGGCAAGCCGGCAAACGCGACGGCGATCATTCTTGGACGGTCTTCTCAGTTAAAAAAAGACAAATTTGGGTTAAAGGCAAGACGAAAGAGCTGACATTGCTAAATGTTGAGGTGAACATCGCTTCTCGACGCCCATGTCGCCGCCGCACTGACAAGTCTGGGCTCGACGGGCAATATATTTCGAGTCGTTGAAAGTGAAGAAAATGCCCGACTCTAAAGGGTTTAATCTGGCCCTGCAGATGTTAATATTGAACATAATAGGGGCCAAGAAGGTGAAGGACGACGACAGGTGAAAGAAGCAAGTAATTGTGCGTCGAGATTGTATGCATGTTTGACAGGAGGTCATTGCGGCGGGCTCAGGTATATATTTGACATTAGCCATCTGCACGAAAGAGGGGATATGGGGGAAGGGCGTCAAAAGTGATATTAGACGGATGAAAAAGGCAATGAATGCAAAATCAAGTTAAAAAGCGACGTACTGTGATTTTGTGTGTGTGTGTGTGTGTGTGTGTCGAACGCATGCAATCTTCAATTGTCTCGCCACATCGATGTTCGAGATGCCCACTTCAATTGAGAACTCCACGAGGCTGGAGAGCCCGATTCGCTTCTCGTTGCCGCTTTCCGCTGCTTCTGTTGCACTGGCCACATTTGTCTCGTTTCGTCTCTTGTTCTTCTTTTCGCCTTCCTTTTTCTTCTCTCCTCCCACCCTCCTTCTCCTGTGTTCCCCTCTCAAACGTGCCCTCATTTATCGGTTGCAACTCTTTTGTCGCCAAACTGCACTGTTGGACCGTATGAAGTAGGACCATGTGTGAGGCGTGCCCTGTAACCGAGAAGGTCCCAGGACCAGGGTTGGACATATGTGTGCAATTGTTTTTTCTCTCCCGTTCTCCCTGCAGTCGCAGGCATACTCGTACATGTACTTTCATGTCGTGCAAGGCAAAGTCGTCGGTGCGGTGAGACATGCGTGGGCCTTCATAGTAAATGCCCATTTGCTTGAAACTTGGTTTTCCTGATAGGAATATGCAGATGCGAGATAGTGTCGTATCTTACTCGCAGATTGGAGTATGTACTTCTGTACCTTTCGGTCGCATGCAGCTTTCCAGACCTTTTGCCAACATGAAATGTGATTTCTGGGTTTCTGTCCACTGGACCCGAATACTGACTATGCACTGCTCGTCATATGACGCCACTGGGAAAGCACGAAATGAATGCGTGCGAGTCTTTCGAATGTAAACAAATGCACGAGAAATGAAGTTAATCGCAAATACGGGGTGATGGATGTGTGCAATGTACACTCGCATAGAACTTTGCTTGGTGAATACATCGTCCGATCAATCTTCTGCGACTTGCAGACACCAGACAAGCTCCGGCCAAGACTCAGCTACAACCGTACCCATTTCTGTACCCATTTCGGGAATTTCAGAAAATGGAGCCTTGCAATATCACACGCTGATGTTGCAGTCGAAAAGCAATATTGGACGCACATATGAACAAAAGAAGGAAAGAAGGAAAGCAACAAAATGGAAGACTGACAAGAGAGAGACGACTCAGACGAGACCTAAACAAAAGGAAAGTTCGAAAAAGAAAGTAAACACGGGGAAAGGGTCAGAATGTCCCGCTGAGAACGGCAAGCTTCACATGCGCTTCGGATGCATGCCCGAATCCTGCCACATACCCTCCAATTCATCTCGCCTCACTGATATCACAGTGGCCCGTTCACGATTTTAGATGAAGTGCTCACTCTTTCAAAACTGCACTTGCAACGCACTTTGCAACTGTAAAATACCACCGGTGCCATTCCGCTTATCGTGTTGGTAGGAGTGTCAGCGTGGATATTTGCGGAGTACGGAGTAAGAGGATTTGGTGAGAGGACTGGAGCATTGGCTGCGCTGATCGGCGTGAGAGAAATCTAGATACAAGTATCGAGATATTTTCATAGCCTCTCTGTTGGTGTCTGTTGGCGAAGGATGTGCGTCACGTTGACGAGCAAACGTCTGGAATAACAGATCGGCCAACGAACAGACAATAGGACCAGAAAAAAGCAGGACCTTTTGCTCGGGATAGATGGCCGGATCCTGGTTGTGTGAGGACGTGCGGTATTGTGGTCGTGCGGGCGTGTGTCCCAAGTGTACCAAATGTTGTGTACCTAAATGTAAAAAAGTACCTGTCCTGAATCTATTCATAGATGCATGGCCAAGATGGTCAGAGCATTTGCATCTGGACTAAACACTTGATGCGCGACAAGTACACAGTATTCCGTGTGAGCGTGTCAGAGATCCCGCAGAGTAAAAGTACTTTGCTTTTGGCCGCCTCGTTTTAACACGGCGCCGCAACACCGAACATCCCAGCACGACTTCCGCGTCGAGGGACATCGCGCGCCAGGCCAAACAAGCCAGACCAAAAAAGATGCCGATGACAGGCTTCGCACAGGGCAGATAGCATCCCGTGACAAAGTAGTCTGGCTCCTTCTCGTAACCCAACCAGGATATGAGAAAGAGAGTGTGAGAATCGTCATACTTTCACTTTTGTTTCTTTTCTCAAACTCCACATGGAATTTGTGATGCCCGAGATGCCCTGCAAGACCCTGTGAGCGCAGATTCCAGATTCCTCTCGGGAATCCGTCTGACTTGTGTTATTCGCTAAAGCAAAGTTGCCATCACGGATTGGAGACAAGCCATCTGTCGCACCAGGTATCACACAAACAAACAAGGCTTCTGAGAGACATGCTGGAGCATTCAATGATGCAAAAGCAACGAGGCCAGACCACCTCATAAAAAAGCAACTCACAGAAAAGCGACTCGAAAGAAAAAAAGCAAAAAGACGAAAAAGGTAAAGAGGTAAAAAAGAGTTGTGGGTCGGAGCGCATTTCTTGGGTGGCAGCTCTCCTATTTTACCCCTGGTCGATATGTGCACGGGCCTGACCCGCGAGATGGAGGGTGGATGGCACGCTGTGGATGAACGGACGGCAGAGAAAGAAGACAAGGACAATAAAAAAAGGAACAAAAAAAAGACAGACGCGAGGCACTGAGCAAGTGCAGAGTGACGCGGAAATTGCGGTTCTGGGTTTTTCATAGAGAACCAGGCCCTTGTATTTCTTGGTTGCAGCGCCCCTTTCGTCTTTTCGTCTTCGTCTGTTCTCTTGTTGTCGAGCATTCGCCTCGCCGGCTTTTGATAACATGCTTTCGTCACGTTTTCCTCTGAGGGCTTCTCTCAGGGGTTCTCTGCTCATTTAACTTTCACACCCGAGGGCAGTGCAAGTCAATGGGGGGTTTGAGGTTGAGGGTGTCGTCAGGGGTCCAACGGTCAACGGTGAGCATCATCGGCCTGCATCATCGACAAGTCGCACATCTTGGAGAAAGTTTGTTTTCTTCGAGCCCCTCGTCTTCGGATCTTCACAAAACTTTGCGCCTGGCGGGCCAACGGTGGGTGATATTCAGATTTGCCCTGCCCACTCGCACATCTTTTTTGGACACTCCGTACTCCGTATTTTCTCTCTCTTTTTTTTTCTTGCCGAGTTTTTCGTGAGCAGGGCTGAGGCCATTCCCAGAAAAGCAAAAGGTGGGCTTTCTAGCAGGCAAGCTGAGACCATCAGGTGGCCAGAGAGATTGGATGGCGGTGGTCTCGAGGGAAGGACGCCCGGCTGATCATGATCCTATTCCGTATTTATCGGGGCGATGGTCAGTACTCAGCAGAAGAAGCCACAAAAGAAAGCACCTCCTCGAGTGATTCGTGATATGCATAAAATCTCGAGATGTCGCACGAATTGCACGGGTAACGAAACCAGCTGCACGCACCGGCATCGCGCCCTCTCCCAAACGTCGTCCCGGCTTGGATGTCGCATCGCTGATAAGCCTGTGTTCTCTTGGGGCCCTTTTGGTGTCTTTTTGGCCCCCTTTGTGTGCTCCCGTCTGTACTTCGTATGCAGGCTCGAGGACCTGCATGCACGTTTGTGCAGGTACACACCGAACGGCTCGGTGCGGGAATGGGGTCAGTGTAAGTGGTGGCGGCGTTGGCTCTCCGTATCTTTTGAGCTTTGGTCGAAATGGGAGGCAAGCAAAAAGCAACGCATGTGCAATATTGAATGTCTTGCCCGCAACCCACGCCATTTCCTGCCGGCAGCAGTTGGCGTGTGCTCCTGCATGCATGGCTACGGAGTAGCGCAGAGGAAAGTGCAGGAAAGTGCAGCCAAGCGCATGCACTTAACCCAGGAATAAATTACCTTTTGGCTCCCGGCCTGCACTTGCGAAGGAAGTCGCGCGCGGATGTTCTTGCTTTCTTCGAGTTGGTCGCGCCTGCCCTCGCACGGCATCGTGACTTTTTTTGGTGTTTGTTTCTTCGTCCCCTGTTGTTTGCTCTTTCCAAATAGGGGCTGATTATTCCACACAACCGTTAGCTTGCAGAGTCGCACTTACCACCAGTGCCGACGGCCCCGATTTCTCTTGTGAGAAAGAGGCAACAACAACAGCCCGTATTACTTATCTCACGGCATTTCAGGCATAAACCGAGAGCCCACAAGAGCCTGGGACTCACCGGCGGGCCATCTCGAGGCTTTAAGGAATCCCGGAAAGCTCGAGCCTGAAAGCATTGATGGAGCAAAGCTTGCTGGCGATAAACACAGTGGCAGACAGACAAGCAGACAGCAAAAAGATGCAACTGCCAACTGACTGGCCCCCTTTTGTCCCCTGTCAACCCCCATGCTTAAAACCTGCCGAGAGGAGGCCCTTGTTTGTGCTAATTAGCAGAAGGGTAAAGGCGTGACAGGGGACGGCACTCCAGAACGAGGGGGGAGTGGGTCCAAATGGGCGATCGGCCAAATTGGCTACCAATGTGGATGTGACAGACACAGAAGGAGCGATGGTGTGCAATGGGAGCAAAAAGAAAAGATGAAAAAGAAACGAGCAAGAGCCAACGAGGGGACTTTCAGTGAAAAAGAGCGCACAACGCGAGCAAACTCAACTTTGGAAGGCGCTCACCAGTGGACGTGACGATGAGAGAAGGAGCAAACGGACAACGACTGGACGAGAGTGCACTGGGAAGGAAACACTCTCGCGGGCTGTTTTGCGTGAGATGGGTCTGGCCAGGCCGCTCCTTCTTCTTTTTGGCACTGCTGTTGGCCAGGCCAAGAGGGCTTTTGTGGACTTTGTGGACCTTGTTTTGACTATCAATAATCGTCCGTCTGGTGATCCCGCTGCGTCGGGCCTTTCCTTGTTGTTGTGGCCTTGCAGACTCAGCGAGAAACCGTCTTCGAGTCACAGTGCTTCCGTATCCCAGCATCCCAGCATCGTTTTGTCGCGTCGTAAGATACGTCGTAGCTGTCGTCACGGGAGGGCTTGAGTGAACATGAGATATCTCTATTTGTGTCTAGCGCGCCTTCCTTCCACATCGCCCCTGGTCCGCGCTATCGCGGGCAGCGCCTTCCCGTCAAATGCCCACATGCTTCTGTTTTTTTCATTGTCTCCTTTGCTCTTGTGCACACTGGACACCAACAGACCAACTGACAACCCAAGCAGGCACACCCGAAGAGACCAAAAAAGGGGAAAGCCACCAGCCTAGCTTGTAAGTGGTTAGTGTCAGTGGTTCTTTCCCAGCGCCCGTTGTTGCTCTTTCTCAACTCTCGAGGCTTTTGCTTTTTGGGTTATCACCCTTTTTGGGTTCTTCGTCTCTTTTCCTCTCTCCTCCTCTTTTATTTTCTTTAGCATCGTCGCTTTTGCTCTCTTTCTCACTCCCTTGAGATTCTCACCATCCCTCGCGATCCGGATTGCGATCTCATCTGCCTCTTTCAACCAACCCGCGTTCAAAGCGCGGCTCGGCCTGGTAGTTCCTTAAGATTACGCCCGCCTCCGAGAACACCAAATAAGATACAACCCACGACCATTATCAATTAATCCCTACTACTACGACTGTGTCGCCGTTACGAATTACCACCCACAAGGTACATATCTTGCTTTTCTCTCTCCTTAAATCAGGCCCTGAGCTTCCTCCACAGCCACCCGAACAACCCTCGTTCCGTCCGGGGAAGAAAAAGAAAACGCGTTCCTGTCACACACCATCGACGTCTTTCCTTCACCTCCAGTCGTTTTGTCGCTTGCTCATCGTCTTTTTTCTCATTTGTTTCGTGCCACTCTCTCCAACTCAACCCTGGCTCTGGCTTTTGCTCTGGATTCTGCTTCTGCAAGACGACAGTTGCCCTTCTCCCTTTCTCTCTAATATTTGTTTTATTTGTTTATTCTTTGGTTCTCCTTGTCTTTCTTTTTGCGACGTCTTGCTTCTGCTTCGTCTTTGCGACTTGTCGTCGTCTTCTTGTCTTTCCTTCCCGTCCCTGTTTAGTCCTTTTTTGGTCCCTCACTATTCACTGTCACTCCCTTTTTCCTGCCTCCTACGATCGCATGGTGCGTTTTGGCTTCTCCCTTCCCGCACAATCGGCGTTGGACTGCATTCCTGCCTCTGCTCGCTCTTCCCTCGGCGCTCTTGTCTCTCCCTTTCTACGAGATCTGCCAATGGGCTTGTTCGCTGCCTGAAACAAGCCCCAGATCAGCCCAATCGGTCCCCTCTTGTGTCTAACATTTTGTGCAGTGGTCACTGTCTAGACTGTCGCTCTCACCTACCGCTCTGCTCTACTTCGGCCTCACTTGAGAGTAGTTCAAGCACATCTCTCTCAGACCTCGCGTGGCGCGCTTTTTTCTTGATTTGACAGCCACCGCTACGATTGCTCGCTCAGCTGGCGTTTCCCACCACTGAGACGTGAACAACCGAGACCCCTAAACGAAAAGGACGTCGATATACGATCACCTCACCCTCAACAGAAGGCCTTGTACCTGAATCACCCGAGAATCACGACAAAAAAAGGGACCTCTCCTTGCGTTCTCCCTTCCCTCGCCCACGCCCGATTAGCTGCTGTCAAGACCTGCCAATCCGCCAGATATTCTGTCATTGTCGTGCAATTTTGCCGGATCGACAACGGCGATTTCTTTTTGGGGACCAGGCTTCCGGCACCAAAGGACTGATTTTCATAAAAATTCAGCTTTGGTTACCTCCTGCTGCTCACTGTTTGCTGCGCCCTCGACAAAGGTGCGCTGAAACCGGAGTGCTCAAGCGCTTGCATTAAAAACGTTGTGCTGCTATGTATGCGCAGCGAAACCTTAATTGTGGCTCGGTATGACCCTGTACTCCCGCTTGATCTTGTTTCCCCCCTTTCCCTTGAACCCCACGAAAAATGATTTACAGAGCGTCCCATCGCTTTTAGGGGGATGGCTGGAAACTGGAAATCTCATCTGCCCCTATCATGCTCACGGACATGAGATACGTTGACCTGGACTTCGCACTGACCTTTGGCCTCCTTTGCCGTTCACAGAAAGACATTATCTCCCCCACCTTGTTCACCTTCGCGAACGTAACCCGACGACACATCGCATAAGGACGTTTCAAAGGCTATTGAGCAAAGGAGCAAACGGAACAGCCCTGGCTCGCAAATCGCAACTGCAAATCCCGGACAACCTTACCCAACCTTCTTTTCTTCGCAGACCTGTTTCTCTTTCCGTTTTGATCCCTAACGACCGCGACTGAACTGAACGATTGCAATCTTGACGATTTCTACCGACGACACAATTCTTTTCCGACTGTGCCGGACACCTTACGAATTCATGGATAGTACAGCTTCTTCGACTTGATTGAGAACCGGCCACTTTGCCACACGACACCTGTTGAACCCGAGCAGACATATATCCTCCTGCTACACTCGCCACGCGTTCCCACCCATCTTCAACTCTACACATACACACACACATCATGGCTACGGGCCTCCCAAGGACAACTCGGCCATCAAACGCCCCTCCGGCGACTGCGCTTCCTGCTCTCCCCATGGCGAAGACACGAAAGAGCATGGGGTCTCTCCCCACACCAACTGGCGACAAATCCGCACCGAACACACCCCGGACCGGACTTCGGGCACCATCAGTATCCGGCCTGCCTAGCGCCACGCCATCCTCTGGCCTCCTCCAGCCTCGCGCCGTGTCTGGAATCAACGGTGCCGGCAAGACCCTTAGAAAGAGTGTTAGCATCAACTCTTTCCCGCAGCCACCAAGATCAGACACCCGCGGAACGAGCTTACCACCAAGTCCGTTGTCGAACGGTGCTCCCTCCAGTCGCAAACTGAAGACACCTACAACACCTAACTACACATTCGGCAGCTCTACGCCAAGTTTACTAAACGGAACGGGCGAGGGCAAGTCGGTAGCTCGGCCCGGCCAGCGCAGCTCAGATGGCCTCATCAGCGTTGCGTCTCCAGCACAGAGCCGTAGCTCTTCCGCACAAGATTCCTATTCCACATCGGCAACACAATACGACGACATGGGTGACATGGGCCCCAAGTCTGGACTGGGAATTTCTACAGACGCCGGATCCTCCAAGCGCATGTCCAAGACGGACGGCAAGGGCAACGTGATTGTCAGCGTCCGTGTGCGCCCAGATGCGGGTGGTCAAGACCACAAGACCGACGGCGAATGGATGGTCGATGGCCGCAAGTCTTTGGTCGCATACAAGGGAAAGGAGGGCGGCGACTATTACTATGGTATGTTGTGCAGTATCAGAACCCCCGCACTATCCTATTGAACGGTGACATTAACGATGATTCTCAGACAATGTGTTCTCAACGCACGACAACAACTCCAAGGTGTACGACCACATCGCCAAGCGGCTTGTTCGCCGTGTCATGGAAGGTTACCATGGCACAGTGTTCGCATATGGTATGACCGGTACCGGCAAGACCTTCTCTATGCAAGGTACAGCGTCTTCGCCTGGTGTTATCCCCCTCGCCATTACCGATATCTTCTCCTACATTCGCGAGACGCCCTCCCGCGAATTCCTTCTCCGTGTCAGCTATCTCGAAATCTACAACGAAAAGATCCACGATCTGTTGAGCATGCCCACAAACGGCGGTGTCGGCGGCAACGTGCAGCAAGAAGAGATCAAGCTGCGTGAAGATAGCAAGCGCGGTGTCTATGCCAGCCCCCTGAAGGAGGAGATCGTCCAAAGTCCAACACAGCTGCTTCGTGTCATTGCCCGTGGTGACCAGGCCCGTCGCACAGCCAGCACGCAGTTCAACTCCCGGAGTTCTCGCAGTCACGCGGTTGTGCAGATTGTTGTCGAGAGCCGAGAACGCATCCCTGGAAATGCAACAGGCGGTGACAACAAGCGTGGTGGTCTTTTGCCCGGTGGTGTCCGTGTCTCGACGCTGAGCTTGATCGATTTGGCAGGTTCCGAAAAGGCGGCTGAGACGAAGGAGCGGCGCACAGAGGGTTCGCACATCAACAAGAGTTTGCTCACACTGGGAACGGTCATTGCCAAGCTGTCGGACAGCAAGGACAAGGACCCGAAGCAGGCCGAAAAGGACGGCAAGCATCTGCCATACCGTGACAGCAAGCTGACGCGTCTGTTGCAAGGCGCTTTGTCGGGTGGCTCGCTCGTCAGTATTCTGTGCACAATCCAGATCGGATCTGTCGGCAGCGTCGCAGCCGCCAACACCCACACGAGCGAGACGATCAACACGCTGAAGTTTGCATCGCGTGCAAAGAACAACATTGTTAGCCACGCCAAACGTGCTGAAGAGGCACTTGGTGCCGGCGGCGATGGTGGCGCGCGCGTGCTCCTCGAACGGTATCGGATGGAGATTGTCGAGCTGCGCAGTGCGCTCGAGGCACAAGCCAAGAACAAGTCCGAGAAGAACGAGGAGGAAGAACGTGTGCGCGACGCAGAAGAAGAGGCGGCACGGGAGCGCGAGGCAGAACACCGCCACGAAGAGCAGATGCTCGAAATGCAGCTGGCACGGACGGCACTCAAGGAACGGATCGACCACCTGAACCGGTTGATTCTTAGTTCCAAGTCGATCGGTGTCAACACGGGCGGTTCATACAGCTCGCTGGGCATGCACCCGCGGTCATCGATGGCGTCGGTTCGCTCCGTCGCAACAACCAACGGCGGCACTTCGGTGAGCGGTGGCCGCTCCCTGCTGGAGAGAACCGCCTCGACAGCGTCCTCTTCCTCCACAGTTGGCCGCAGCGCAGGCGGTCAACGCTTGTCTGGCAGTGGCACCGCCGAGAACTCTCCAGCCGAGGACGACGACAGCGCCGGTGAGTTTGGCGACGGTATTGCCTCCATGGCATCACAGAACCAGGCGCTCCAGGCCGACCTGGCCGACAAGAACCGGTACATTGCGACACTCGAGAAGCGCCTTCTCCAAGCTCGCCGGGCCAGCTCATCAAGGACGTCGGTGGGCCTAGGATCGACCAAGGGCATCATGGTCGGCGAGGACCACAGCGTGTCGGCCGTGATCCGCGAGAAGGATGCCGAGATTGCTGAGCTGCGTGCGCGCCTCGACGACAAGGACCGCATGCTTGCTGCTTTGCGCACTGCCGCCCGCTCCCGCGACAATGCCGACCGCGTCGACTCCCGGTCGAGTTTCCGGACCTCGCAAATGCTCGAGCCGCCCAGCAGCCCGCCGGCCATGGCTCTGCCGCCAACACCGGCCATGTCCACGGGCGTCAAGTCGCCCGTCATCGGTAGCGGCGGCAAGCGCCACAGCAGCTCCGGCTTCCCGCGCGCGCGGACCAAGAGCGTGGATGAGATGAGCCGGATGCTGGACGAGATGATCCAGGACCGCGTCGAGAGCGGCCAGCTTGTGCGCGGCCAGCGCGGCAGCGTGCGTGTTGCGCCCAACGACCGTAAGCCGGAGGTTGTTCTGTCGGAGCCGACGATCAACCTGGAGCCGCTGCGGCGGAGCCCGTCTCTGATCAACGAGCCGGCGCCGGTGGCCATGGAGGCATGAAAACCGATGGGTGGAAGTTGGTGGCTGGGCCCATGAGCGCAAGTGGGCGTTTGTGACGACAAACTGTATGATTTGATTCTTTTCTTTCATTTTCCTTTTCTCTGTTCTTCAGCACCCCATTTGGGCGGGATTTGTTTTCTCTTCTTATATTTTGTTTCGTTTCTTGTTGTTTCTTTTTGGAATTTTCTTTCTCTTGTTGTCTTATACCCGACATTCTGTGTATTATTTAGGACTGTGGCCTCTCTTTTCATCTTCTTTTCCTACCTTTTTCTCATCTCTTGTCCTCTTTCGCTCTTACCATATCTTTTCTTTTGTCTGGAAGCATATTACTCTTTTTATCATTTCATTTCATCATTTTCTTTTTATCATCTGAGGGAACGGGCTTTTGTTGCAAATAATTTGACTTACCAAAGGGAGGGGGGTGGACAATCTCAGGAACGGGATGGGGCGAGGTGACTGAAATGCGGCCTTCTATGATGTTTTTGACTTTTTGCGTTTCGAGCTTTGTTGTATTATTTCATACGTTGATTTTTCAGGAGGAAGAAAACTGTTTCTTATGAAAGACAAAAGAGCACAAGCCTTGGATTTAATACACAATACAATACAATATTGCACATAAACGATGGGCCCAGAATTGGAAGGTTGCCAATGGATCTGTGATGGTGATAACCAATATGAATGAGCGGTTAGCTGCGACGAGATATATGAGAGTGTCTACGCACGTATGCCATCGAACGGCTCCTCACAGAGCTTTTTGTGATGCCATCAAATATCATATGAAATCGTCGTCGCCTTTGCCACTGTTCTTACCGACAATCTGTTGTCCGTCAATATCAGCCGGCATCACTTAAATATCATCAACAACCAATGACCTTACCCAGAAGCAGTCTCTTCGTTTGTTCCCCCTTTCTGTGCCCCCTTCTTGTGACCTCACCGGTGCCACTGCGGCGACGCTGAGAAGAAAAGCAATCTACATCCGACGCACCCTCCGTGCTCCTCGCTCCTGCGCCGTAATACCACAGCCGCAGTGTACGCTCTGCTCGTGTATGCTCATGTAAGTCGTGCAAGTACCCCGTACTCCAGACAAGTGTCTGCCTTGTCACTCACACATACGGGTAGCTGCTTGCTTTACACAGTAGAAACTACTACCGGACGGCAGGTCATGCGGGCAGTGTGAGTATGTGTGCCGTAGAGACTGACAGGATGCATGAAGCGAGCGAGGGCAACTCGATACGGGGTTGGGGATACAGGGCGTACACGACGTACAAGTCATGGAGGTTGAAAGGAAGAAGGGCCGCAGACGGGAAGAAGAGAGGTATCGCAGGATTTCGTGTTTCTTTGCTCTTGTTTCCTCCTTTTCCCTTCTCGCCTATATGTCTTACTGAGACCTATCCTTCGGCATCTGTTTTCATGTTGATATCCCCTTTTCTTGGCCATTTATGTTTGCCCCTTTCAACTGCCGTAGCCTCGAGTAGTTCGATATTCTTTCTTTTTTGGTTTGCCGTGGATTGCATTTATGTGAGACCTTACTATGGTTTGTGCTCGGCGATATGCACTACAGCACTGTAAGTTTGGGGCGCTCTTACCATTTCTGGTGTAAGTCGGTTCACGATGGTTTGCGCGAGTGCACCAAATTTTAAGATTTTAGTGCCTCCTTGCATTCCGCGACTTTTCTAACGGCCGCTTTTACCTTTACTTTTCTCACTACATCTGGAATGGACACCGTCGCATTTTGAATTCTGTCTCTGGAATCACCCGACGCTTGTTCTGACGTTCTGACAGGCAAGACGGCGGCCAAGTACAGACGCTAAAACGGCGCGCCGTGAGACGGGTGAAACCACTTTAGAGAGGAAGAAGACAAGTGAGATGCGTTGAGAATGACGAGAACAACATCCTCACTAAATTCTGCCTCTTACATGAGACTAGTGGTATCTAATTTACACATGCAGACTGAAGCATATACGCGGGTGTACATATAGACGATGTGTGCGGGCGTTTTTTCCATTTTGGCCTGGCTTGAGGCTTTTCGCTCTTTCCATCTCATCTTTCTCGCTCAACAGAGAAGGCGCTCATATTATCGTCATATGCCAAACAGGAAGGATCGGCGCAAGGGCTGCAGTCCCTCTTTCCTCTTTTCCCACCCTTGCGTTCCGCAAAATATCGTGTGATTGTTTTTTCTCGTCAGTTGGCTCTTTCCTCTTTGCGGGCGCCCGGCTGCATTGTTTCGTTTCATGGCTCATTACGCTCGCTTTCGCTCCTTCCCTGTGCATCGACTTGTGTTCGTCCACTTTGTGCTCGTCCTCGTCCTCGCCCACGCCCGCCCTCCGCTCCTTCCTCGATTGGCTAAACACCGGTGGTGTCCAATGGAAAGTGCGTGCTGTCTGTGTGCCCTTTTAACCTGTGACACTGTCCATCTTTCGCCCATCTGCCGTCACCGTCCTCCGTGACACCTCCTTTTTCGATTCGACTTTTAGCAAAGCCTATTCGCCAGCCTGCGCCGTCTGCCAACAACATCACAAAATGCCCGCAGCCACTCACACCGCGCAACCAAGCAATCCAGTCGCACGCCGCACGCAGCCACTTACGACGAATGTACGACGCCCACGACAATCATCTCTCACTTGAGAACCTGAGGATTTGAGGATTTCTCTCTCTCCCTTGTACGGCTGCCAACTTTCTCTCCCTTTTGTGCACTGTTTGTGTGCAGTTTGTGTGCTTCTGCTGGGCTGTATGCCCCTGCAGGTGGGACCTGGCTAGGGGCGAAAGCAGCCAAGTTCGATCCAGGGTGGGAAAGGATCGGCCCATCAAAAACTGGGACAGAAAACCGGGCGGACAACTCAGACAGCTCAAACAACGCTGTTGGTCCCCTATTTTTCAAGAGTTGCCTTCTCTCATCTGTTTAACGTGTTTCAGAATGTCCCGAAGCCAGGCTAGCGCCACAGGGTAACGCGCCTGCGCGCCCATCCCATTTTGCTTCTCCACAAGCCAACCAGAATCAGAGAACCAGGAACCAAGTCCACCTCAACGCAACGATGATGAACTCACCAGTCACCCAAAGGGTCAAAAGCCAAAAGACTTCACCCGAAAGACCGGTGAGAGGGAACCCTGGGGAAATACCCTTTTGCTTGGTGATGCTTGGCATAGACTACAACGTCAGTTTGTAAGATTACGCAAGAGACTAAGTCGACTATTCAGTGCGCGGAACAAGATGCGGAAAGAGAAGAAGCAAAGAAGAAAAATCAAAACTTGCGACTGGCAAGTCAAGTCGACGTGGGACATGGACTTTCACAGGTCTGTTTGAGGTCTCTTACACGTGCAGTCAGAAGAAAGCTTCAACCTGTTACAACAGGATGAGAAGAAAGAGAAAAAGCAAAGGCTAAAGGCAAGCCAGAAAAGGAGACAACACCTCAAGCTGTCGATATGCAACAGCAAAAAGAGGCAAGAAAACGGCCGAACACAGCCCCGGTGATTTGCATTTGAGAACAAGAAAAAAAGAGAGGAAAAAGGGAGCTGCAGAAACGACGACGGCGGACGGCTATTTGTTTCTGCTACAGACTCGCCGGCTCCCCGGTTTCTGTTGTTCTCAACAAGTAATATGCCCTTGTTGCCGCCACTCTAAATTCAGGGGACCAACCGCGGAACCAGGCGAGCCAGGAACCAGCGCCAGCCAGGAACCAGCTGTAAGGCAAATCTGGAGATCTTCATCGCCTGAACATGAGAAAATCAGAAAATCAGGAAAATCACAGAGGCCCGAGAGGCACATCACAGCCGCAAGGAACACGACAGCGCCAGGGACGGGCGATCTCAGGCCCGCTGCCTCTGTCGACTCTTCTGTGGCTCTTCTTTTTCTTCGTCGTCTGCTTCTCGCCAAGTTGTGGAACGTCACGCCCTCCCAGAAACGACAGGGTCTTTGAATCGTGTCGATTCTCTCCTTCCTTTCTCCGCGTCGGTCGTCACGTCCACATCTGCATCTGCGTCCGACGGCTGTTCACAGCCCCCCCGCAAGCTCGTTTCGTCTTGCTCTCTTCTCGAGACACAGGTGTCTTGTATCCTCGCAGCTTGCAGGAATTCAGTAACAAAAAGAAAAATATATCTTGCGTGGACACGTGTGACTGCGGCCATTCCCATCCACCAGTCGGTTCAAGCGGTTGTGCATCCTCGTCCTTAAGAGTACTTTGCTTGGTGTGTTTGAGACTCCTGAATATATTTGACCTCGTCTCCCGCCAGCATATCCTCCACAGTCGTCGAAACTTCGACGATATTCAGACTCTCAGACGCAGACTCTCTGAATCCAATTTCTTTTCGTCCGTGGCCCAACTATCAACTACTCGATTGTCTCTAGCCCACGACTTTTTCTCCACATCGTCTTTCTTCCACAAACTCTGAATCCAACAAGAACACCCCCACTCCGGCGCAACCTCAAAGCCGGTTTTCTTGTTCCCTCGACGAGCACATCTTTATTTTGCGCGCTGCTCTTGTCTTTTTTGGTGTTGTTTTTGTCAGTTAGAACTCTGGCGCTCTGCATGAACCGACTGCCAGCGCTCTCCCTGTGCAATATCATTTACCAGAATCCGGGACCCCAACCCAACCAAACGAACACCGGACCGTGTGCGAATACTACCTCGTCAATCTAAGCACGCCTAAATATTTCGACGGAACAGGAATCACGAAACAACGAAACAACAAAACCACGACACAGAACAAAGGCATCAACGGAAAAAGTGTCGTCACTTTTATTTGTCGTCACATTGGGCAAATGCAAATCGTGCCGGGGATCTAATCTCAAACAACAGGGCACGAGATCAAGAAACAGGAAAGAAAGAAGCAGAAAGCAAACAAAGTGAGCATCCCCGAGACCCTTACCGAATATCATTGCCTGCTTTTTGCTCTCTTTTTTTGCTGACCCTTTTTTTCCTTCTTTTAATTAAGTGCTGCGGCCTGCAGGTCAAAGCTCTATCTGAGTAAAGCCTAACAGAACGCCCCGGCTTTGAGAGTTTGAGAAATCTCAAAACAAGAGTGCGCAAAATAGGGCAAAACGGGCAAAGACTCAAAAAGCCAAAAAGCAAGGCAGAGCGCACAGCGCATACCCCTGACCGAGGACCCTTTTTCTTTCTGGTGTTTTGCGCGCCAATTCTTCACGATCTTCGCGGGTCTTGTTGGTCTCTGTGGAGCACGAATTTACTTGCACAAGTGCAAAACCACGCCAAATCGGCTTTCTAGTCGTTTCTTCTTGTTTGCCCATATCCGTGGGCGAATGTTCCGCACTCCAGCTCGGTTGCATCTTTTATTTTCCCAGGGTCCATCCACAAAGAAACATTACTCAAAAGGGCATCACAACATTTTTGAGAAAAACAACACTGCCGCTCAAATAGAGTACTGGAGACTTTTACTTTGTTCGGCACCATCGTGGGGCTAGCGTGTTGCATGGAACGCCCAAGCGTCGACCTTCTTTTTCTTCCTACCAGCTCCTCCTTCCCTTTCCCGCAAAGTCTTGTTTACACCCAACCAAAGAACTTACAAGGGCTTCCTGCCGGCTCGGCGTTCCTTTGAAGCACAATACCCCCATCCCCAAACCAAACAAATAGAAACGACGCCCACGCGAGTGTTTTTTTTTTTTTTTTTTTTTTTTTTTTGGGTAGGCGGAACGGCATCGTGAGTTTTTTTCGGTGTCCTCTTTTTGTCTTAACAAGAAAGGACAGAAAAAAAGGAAACGCCCGGCAAAAGCATTCTGGAAGAGACAGGTCTCACCCAGTCTACTTTTACCTGCACAGGAAAGACACAGACGCAAAGCTTAGCTTTGAAAGCTCCTCTTTGTGCTCCTTGCTTCTCTTTCTCCTTTTTGCAACTTCATTTTGACCTTCTTTTTTTTGTCTGGTGTCGTTTTCACGAACACGGGCCAGAGACACGGTCGTCGGCTGTTGTCTCTTTTTGATGGACGGTCTGAGCAGGGTCTGAGGCCTTTTTTTTCTACCTTGTCCATCTTTCCATATTTTGTGCTCTCCTCCACTCACCTTCTCCCTCTCGTCTTGTTTTCTTGTTTTCTTCTCTTCTCATCCTCACCACCCCACCGCAGGACCGGCGCACACGACAGCTGTCAAAAAGGGTGGGCTACACAAATAATACAAGCAGTGAAGCAACACAACACAAGCCAGGGAACCCTTCCGAGCCTTCTTATTCTTTTTCTCAAAATCTCCTTCACTCTGCACTTCCCTTCCCTTTTTCTCGCCTCGCGTGGAGCATGTGACGTCGTTCTCCGTTCCAGCGGGCCGCCAATCTCAACGCTTGGCCAGGGTCGAGGGGGGATCTGCGTATATCGACCACCCACGCCTACTCCACATCCCTCGCCTTCTCTCTGTGTCCCCTCCCTTTCCTCTTTTCTCTCTTCTTACCTTTCCCTTCTTTTTTCTGTTTTGCTCTTTTGGTTCCTCTTTTTCTCTTCTCCCTCTGAAGATCACGGCTTTGTCCAAGCTGTCATATTGTGATGAGCGGAGAGACATCCCGCTGTCACCAACCGTTTGCTACCCGCCTAGCATTCCCGCCCCCCTTCCTGCTGTCAAATAGGGTTCGGTGCTCGACTTGCTCGTCTTTGACTTGATACCGAATGGTTCCTGGAGAACAAACCTTTTCTTTCCTTTTCCTTCCCACTCTCTCCTCCCTCACACCGAGTTGAACTCGAAACACGATATCTTTCCGATTCATAAACCCACATCAGCCCTCTTTTTTCTTGGCTCAGGCTTAGACTTGAAACCTTTTGCTTCATCTCTCTCTATTTTCTTCTTTCTTCTTTCTGCTCTCTTTGATTCATACACTCCTTCTTGTCTCTCTTTCTATTCTATCACTCATCTGACTATCATATTGACATTCCTTCATCTTTATTTTCCATCTTCCCTCATCTCATAGTATCGTCCTCACGAGACGGCCGGTCCATCATCGACATCTCTTCAACACCTCTCTCTCTCATATATCACGATACTTCATCCATCTTCATGAATTCCCCTTCTCACGCTTTATAACCCTCATTTTACGATTCCTGGTTCTCAGGAGATATATCACATAATTTTCTCTCTGAAATGCCGCCAACCCTCGACCTCTCTCGAACATCACACAAGATGATCGTATCACCCCCAAGAATCAACCTGCGGCGTGCCGCTTCATATCAGCATGACAAGGCGCCGCTGTCTTCCACATCTTCACGCTTCGGCTTCAACCACCTCGTCTTCGCCTCACCACCACCATCACCAGGCCTGCCCCAGTTAATACCGCCAAAACGTAGGTCGTCCAACACACCACGACCCAGCCGCGTCATACGGGCCGTCATCTACTTTGCCGGACTCGTCGCTGCTTTCTATCTCTTGTTTATTGCATTATGGGGCGAGCCAAGGAACCACTGGTCCGTACGAGACGGCCTCTACATCTGGCCCAACGACCCAAATCCAAACGATCCGCCGCCAAAAGCCGGTAAAAGCCCGTACGAAATGGTGGCCCGGAGTTCGCTACCCGGCCACTCGACACCCGTCATTGTCAGCGATAAGCACGGCAACCCGAAATGGACCGTGTCGATCCCTCCCAACTCAAATTTCCCGCTCATGGCGGACGACTACACCAAGATCTGCGCCAAGTGTGTCGAGGTGGCCAACCGGGTCGACGAGCTGCGCGGCACCGGCGCTGTGAGTGCGGGCATCAGCAGCATTGGACTGGGAAGCCTTGGTGGTCTAGGGGGTATGAACAAGAAGCCCAAGACGAGTGCTGAGCGCCTGCACTCGTTCGACAACAACTTTGTCGACGTCCACGAGGCCGAGGAGGCCGGATATCTCACGGGCAGCGTGTCCATTGGCACCCTGTTCAGCCAGCAGGCGCACGCTGAAGACGACGGCGATATTGTCGGCGAGTCCAGCAACACGTTTGCGGGCAAGCCCGTGTGCGGCCGCAGCCTGACGTTTGTGCTGGCCTCGTCGGAAGCCGGGCTGGGCCGCACGATGATGCTGCTGTGGATGGCCTATGCCCAGGCCCAGAGCGAGGGTCGTGGCTTCTTCATTGACGACACCCACTGGGCCTACGGACGCTACGCGCACATCTTTGCGCCGCCGCCCGCTCCCGCCTGCCGTCCGCCCTTGCGCCACGAGATGCTGCCGTGCCCGCGCCAGGCCCGCCACCTGGTCATGACCATTGACACGGCCGACCAGTTCTTCTTTGCCGACAAGAGCGACGCCGCTGCAGGTATTGCGCCCGACCGCACGGAGCACCTGTTCGACCTGGCCCGCAAGGGCTACGAGGCCTTGTTCCGGTTGAATAGTGACGACGCCAAGCACGTCACCCATCGCGTCAAGCAGCTCAAGGCTAAGACGGTTCTCGAGAAGCGTGGTGATGGCTCCGGGGGCAAGGACGACAAGAACGAGCACGGCACGATTGTCGGCCTGCACGTCCGCCGCGGTGACCGCCGGCCCATCGAGTTCCAGTACCGCGACTCGTACGTCCCGCTCAACCTGTACGCTGACCGGGCCGCCGATGCCATTGAGTCGAAGAAGAAGAAGAGCAAAAAGGCTGCTGCGTCTGCCAACCCTTCTCTTATGGTCCTCGCATCCGACGACCCAATGGTCTACGAGTCGGACGAGTTTGCCGGTGCCGCCCGTGCCCAGGAGCACATCCGGCTCGCCAGCAAGGCCGCCGCCGCGCCGCCCGACCCGCAACCGGGCGCCTTCCGCAAGTTTGTCGACGAGACGTTTGGGTGGGAGGGCGGCTTCTTTGCGGCCATGTTTTGGAACCTGGGCGGCGCCGGTGCAGCGCCCTCGCCCACCAAGGCCTGGCCGACCGTCAATGCGGACACGCTGCGCATCCGCAGTCTCGTGGGCCGCGCCTACATGATGGACCTGGCCGTGCTGGCCGAGGCGAGCGACACGATTGTGTGTGCTGTCAGCGCCACGGGCTGCCGGCTGCTGGCGGTCATGCTGGGCCGCGAGGAGGCGCTCGACAAGGGCCGCTGGATCAACATTGACGGCGACTACGGCTGGTGGGCGGTGGACTTTTAATCTGTGCACGCGCACTTTGAATCTTCTCTTTCCCTTTCACACACACTCTCACTCACTCACTCATTTCCTATTATACCACACTCGTTCTTTCCTATGTCTCATCTCATACCATCTTTAGCATTGCATATCCGGTCATGGCCTGTTTCCTATATTGTGTTACTGCTTTTTCTTTTATTTACTCTACTTCTTACTTCCTTGGGGTTGCATTTCTTCGTCTATCTTTTGGTTTATCATCTCGGTGCAACGGTCTGCCCGGGCGGTTGGGGAAAAACTTTTATAAACATAGTCTCAGTTTCCACGTGAAAACTTGAAAATAATACCGTATTCGCATATCAAGCACGTTCATCATGAAAGTGAAAAGTCCTACGAGCAAAGCATTGACCTCATGACACATTATGCCTCATTCTGTATCACGGGTCACAATATCCATCCTTGCGGTCTACGTATGTATTGTTTGTAAAGCGGAGGCGAGCCGAAGAAGGATGCCGCAAGACGTCATGACATCCAGGCAGCCTCCAATCGAACAATCAACAACTTTCTTATTCGTTTAGCTGCGTCACGAGACTCAGCCTTGTCGACATTCAACATTTTTGTGACAGAAAAAGACATGTGAAGCTGCATAAAAGAATACGAACAAGAGCTCCAGGCGACGAAACGGGAAAACACAATAAAGACCGTACCCGGGAAGGATCAGAATACAAGACATATATCGTCACATCTGGGCATCAAGAGGCTTGGCCTTTTGACGTTGTTGAGATCACGTGTTGCATATTTTGCCCTGGATGTGGGCAGCGAATACGATGCAAGGCAAAACAAAGACTTGGGCAGATTTGTGCGTGTAAGAGGGGTGGGTAGGAATTACTCGTTTTGGCAAGTATCATTTTGGCGTTTGGCTGAAGGCTCTGCTGATAACAAGTTGAAGGATCGAGCTGTCGAGGGGCAGCCACACTCTTTCAAAGTGCGAGAGTGCTTGTCTTTGTTCGACGAATGGCAGCTTCCAATTGGGATTGAGTGCTGACCGCCAGACTTCTTTTTTGGGCAGGGAAGCTACGATCGATCTATTCCAGGGTTTCTTGATGTCATCTGATTTTTTGGCAGGAACGGAGGAATTTTATGGAAGGTGAAAGCCGACATACGGGCAGGCACGGAGATGTTTTTTTTTTAAATGTATGAAATGGCAGGCGCGACTCGTCTTGACAATCGCATGTTGTTCTATTCGAAATGGCGGTCATTGCAATGGATATTGTTTATTTTGTTTTCTTTCGAGAAAGGCTCGCCGCGCCGACGAACCACCGTTGTTTCCCCATAGAAAAGACACGGCAGAAAAAAAAGGGGGGGAGGAAACGGACCAGATCGAGGATAGAAATCTCCTTTTTTCACAAGCCAACGGAGCAAACAACGTCTGATTTTACAGGCGCAACAGCGCGACAGCGGGCCCTACAGGCCACTGTATGACACCATTTTTGAGTCCAGGGCCCTGAATTTCTGGAGAGATCAAAATGAGAATGCGAGATTGTACCTTTTTGCGCATGCTTGGCGAGTCTGGTACCTGATCGGTTTGCGGATACGAATACGACTCGCACTCCTGATTGGCTGGCTGAAAAGCCAATTCAACGATTGCCCGTGGCAAGGCGCGACAGGAGCGTGGGAGGAAGGCACGAACGCCCTAGACCACTGGCACCTTACGAGTACGACCACTAAAAAGGGGAAAGGAGATTGACTTTTTGTTGTCCCGACTTTTTTTTCCTTCGAAATTTTAGACCGCCTTCGCGACAGGGCCACTTTTTGCAACGATTAGGAGATACGGGACCACGATTGTCAACGGCATATTTAGAACAATCCAGCCGCTCTTCTCTTTTCTCCATCTCCCTCGCTTCCCCCCTTTTCGAATCCGACCAATTCGCATCGCCCGATTTCTCAACCGGCCGCGAACACAGACAATATCTTGGGCCTCGTTCTTGTCATTCTCTTTCTGTATTTTCATCCCCTTATCCTTGGAGATTTAGGCGTCGTCTTGTCGCCCCTTTTCACGGCACTCACCTGCTCCTCGATACTTCCTCGACAAATCCCCTCCTCACAATGGGTGCCATCCAGGAACTGGCTGGCCCTTGGGTCGAAAAGTATGCTCAGCTGGGCACCGGCTCGCAGATCGGCGTTGGCTTTGCTGCCTTTGTCGTCGTGATGGTCGTCCTCAACGTGCTGAAGCAGACGCTGTTCAAGAACTCGCACGAGCCGCCCGTCGTCTTCCACTGGTTCCCCGTCATCGGCAGCACCATTACCTACGGCATGGACCCCCCGCGCTTCTTCCAGGAGAACCGCAAGAAGTACGGCGATGTTTTCACGTTTGTTCTGCTCGGCCGCAAGACCACGGTGTGCCTGGGCCCGGCCGGCAACGACTTTGTGCTCAACGGCAAGATCCGCGATGTCAACGCCGAGGAGATCTACACGGTCCTGACCACGCCCGTTTTCGGCAAGGATGTCGTGTACGACTGCCCCAACGCGAAGCTCATGGAGCAGAAGAAGGTAGGCTCCCGTTTTCTAGCTTTCTATTAGAATGCACCCCCTAACTTGTCCTAGTTCATGAAGATCGCCCTCACGACCGAGGCGTTCCGTCAGTACGTCCCCATCATCTCCGACGAGGTCACCAGCTACTTCAAGCGCACCGCCGACTTCAAGGGCCAGTCAGGCACCGTCAACATCCCGCCCAAGATGGCCGAGATTACCATTTTCACCGCCTCCCACGCCCTCCAGGGCAAGGCCATCCGCGAGCAGTTTGACGAGTCCCTGGCCGCCCTGTACCACGACCTCGACATGGGCTTCAGCCCCATCAACTTCACCTTCCACTGGGCCCCACTCCCCTGGAACAACCGCCGCGACCACGCCCAGCGCACCGTTGCCAAGCTCTACATGGACACCATCAAGCGCCGCCGCGCCAACCCCGAGACCAACGCCCAGGACATGATGTTCCACCTCATGAACTCGACCTACAAGAACGGTGTCCAGGTCCCCGACCACGAGATCGCCCATATGATGATTGCCCTGCTCATGGCCGGCCAGCACTCGTCCTCGTCCACCAGCTCCTGGATCATGCTGCTGCTCGCCTCGCGCCCGGACATTATGGAGGACCTGTACCAGGAGCAGATCAACGCCCTCGGCCCCGACCTGCCGCCCCTGCAGTACGAGGACCTGGCCAAGCTCCCGCTCCACGGCGCCATCATCAAGGAGACCCTGCGCCTGCACGCTCCCATCCACTCCATCATGCGCGCCGTCAAGCAGCCCCTGCACGTCCCCGGCACCAAGTTTGTGATTCCGACCAGCCACGTCCTCATGTCCGCCCCCGGCGTTTCCGCGAGCGACCCCGTCTTCTTCCCCAACCCGAATCTCTGGGACCCCCACCGCTGGGAGGCTGACTCGCCCAACGCGCCCACCATGTCGCGCGCCGCCAACGAGGAGGAGGAGGAGAAGATCGACTACGGTTATGGTCTGGTCAGCAAGGGCGCCGCCTCGCCCTACCTGCCCTTTGGCGCTGGCCGCCACCGCTGCATTGGCGAGCAGTTTGCCAACGTGCAGCTGCAGACCATTGTCGCCGAGGTCGTGCGTCTCTTCAAGTTCCGCAACGTCGACGGCAGCAACAAGGTCATTGGCACCGACTACGCCTCGCTCTTCTCGCGGCCGCTCGAGCCCGCCGTCATCCACTGGGAGCGTCGCGAGAAGGCATAGAGGAGGAGTGTGTTGGATAAAATGACGATGCGTGGTGTGTGATGTGGCGTTGTTTGATGAACAGCGATTCTTTTCTGAAAAAAAAAAGGCGAAATGGCACGCGGTACTCTGGTCGAAGTCTGCTCCTGCCCGCCAATGCTAATTAATCGACTTTTATTTTTCTGTTACGTATCCCCATAGACTTACCGATTTTAATACAAGATCTTATGAAAACTATGAAGGGATGTGTTCTGTATGTATGTGTGGTATGTCGTTGAAGTAAATAGCTGTCTCGTCGCACAGAGTCGTACAGAGTCGCATATGTCGTATAGGTCTCATTCCGCGCCGAAGAAGGAAAATTGCAACAGCAACAAACAGATGGCGCGACGAACAGGAGATTTCGGGGATTTTGTAATTCGCCTGCAAGCTATATAGGTGTGAGCTTCACAAGCTCTCAAGCTAGAGAAGGCAGGAGCAGTGGCCACAATAGCATGGAATCAATTGGTGTGCTGCGATAGGAAACAGCACAATGTTGATGGAGAACAAACTTGATTTGGAAGGCTCCACTGATCGCGGCTACCCGTCAAGTGTCAGTCTAGACTCACTGGGCTTTTATGTCGCTTCGCGCCTTCCCCTCCCGGGTGCTCCGGCATCCGGTGAAGCCAAGACCGGGCTGCAGGCTTGGCTTTAAGATCGTTGGGAGAGACGGACCATCAATTGCTCCTTCCCTCTTTGCATCGTTCCCTTCGTATTTGTTTATTTTTTTTGGCCAATAGGCAATGCCCTCGGAGGAGAAAGGAGAACAGCTTCGACTCTCGACTCTCAAACGCCCCTTGAACCACCCAAAGTGTGAAACAAAGGGATTGTGCGCCCAGAATACGGAGTAAATACACCACCAATTCCCAGCTGCACAGCACAGACAACCCCGTCTGTCTCCAAGTACGTCAGCTTTTAGCTGACAACTTATAAAGAGCTTGGCATCCCAGCTTTGCGCAGCCTCACTTCGCCTTTCCCCGACTTGACGGACAACAGACACTTTTAATACCTGCGCCACCTAAACTCGGCAAACAACAGCTACATTGGAGAGTAAACAGAATGAGTCAAGATCCACCACAGGCGCCGCAGCAGCGGCCAGACGAGCTCGGCCCCATCTTGCGCCTCGAGGGCGTCGACTACGACCGCCTGCCTGCCCAGAATGCAGACAGAGACACGCTCCGGCCGCTTTTGGAGGGCACGCTCTCTGAAGCGCTGCGCTTCATTCACAGCGTCGACGAGTACGACGGACGCCGCGGAACGAAAGGATCAGGATCAGGATGGTACTCAAAGGGCAGCGTCAAGTACCGGGGCGAAGGCGATATTGGCGGCCCAGGCGAGGTTGTTGTCGAGCTCCTCGAACGGAGCCTCCCAAAGAAGGACGTGGTCAAGGCGATTTCCGCTCAGACGCCCGGAGCTGCCACGCCCTGGAGACGCTCGACAAAGCCCGTGTCGGAAACCTGGGTCTGCCGCCGCTCCGTCCACAACGACGAAAGAGCTGGCGGCACGGGCACTTGGCAAGAGTTTGCGGATCTCATGAAGGTCGAGCATGTCGAAACGGAACGGGACATGACGCCGACCGTTGTCAATGCGCAAAAGACGCAAACCTGGCCGGCGGCGAAGCTCGTCGAGGCGATCACGATGCCCGACTTTGTACCAGGGCCCAAAGTGTGGTCCAGCTTCACACTGGACATTGTCGAGATGGAGCACGACCTCAAGACGCTGGGGGCCGACAACCGAGTCTTTCCTGTCCTGCAGATGACCTGTTTAAGTGAGGGGGGAAGCGAAGGAGGAGGAGCGCCTGAGATGCTCGTTGTCAGTGTGCCCATCAACGAATGGAAGACGGTCCGCACGCCCGACGCCGGTGCAAACGCCCCCAAAAAGGTCATTGAGGGTCGCAGCGACTTCACGATTGGCTCCTACGTCAGCATCGAGCGCTTTCGCAAGGTGCCAAACAAGGGTGACGGCGGCAACGCCCCCAAGAATGTGAGTAAACTAGAGGAGGCGAGAGTACGATGAGTGAAGCCGGGTATCCAAGAACCACGATACTAACAACATCCAGGACTCCCAGATTGAATGGGTGATGGCGACGGCGTCTCATGCTCGGGGCTGGATCCCGCTGTTTATGCAGAAGCCTTTCATCCCAAAGAAAGTCGCGATAGACGTGCCCTTGTTTCTCAAATTCATGTCAGGGCGGCGTGGTGCTGCCCAGAATGCGCAAAACGGCGGAGGCGCCTCAAATGCCGCGGAACCGCAGGCACAATAACTGCTCATCAATATACCCCATACCCCCTTTTCACCGTTTATCAGACGAAGCAATCGGATAAGTTTTAATGCTTTTTTTTTCTATTGATTTTATCCCAACCTTAGATAAACAAAAATATATGAAGCCCAGTATTCTACCTCTGCGTCGACTCTCGTTTGTTTGTATATGTGCGATGCCCACCCCGTGTAAACTTTACTACTGTATGAACAAGGAACAAGGTGAGGGTGAAAAGGGAGGAAACAAGGGAACAAGAGAAAACGGGGGACGGTGGAAACTCGACCGAGGGCAAAAAAAAAGTATGAAATTTTGTGGTACAACGAAAATATGCCGCGGCAAAACAGATATAAAAGACATAACAGTAAAGAAACATCACCACCTCTACTCAGATTTCACTCATATCCCTGTGTGCACTACGCTTAGTACACACGCTTGAAGGGCGGCACGGGCTTGCACTCGTTCTCGTCCAGGGTGGTGCTGATGACCTTGCGATACTTGAGCTCGACGGGGCCGTGGGGCTCGCGCTGGAAGGTCAGGGTGTGCTTCATCCAGTTGACGTCGTCACGGTCGGGGTAGTCCTCGCGGGCGTGGGCACCACGCGACTCCTTGCGGTTGGCAGCGGCGGTGGCGGTTTGGGCGCTGGTCACGTTAGTAAGAATTCAAATTTTGTTAGTGGGGGAGGACGGGGTACATACGCGCAAGTGAGCAGATTCCGGAGCTCGAGGGTCTCGACCAGGTCCGAGTTCCAGATCATGCTGCGGTCCTTGATGCCGACCTCGCCAAAGGTGCCGTCGACCTTGGTGATGTTGCGGACACCGTCGTCGAGCGACTCCTGGGTACGGAACACGCTGACGTCCGTCTGCATGGTCTTCTGCATGGCCAGGCGGATCTCGGCGGTCGTGCGGGGGCCGTCGGCGTTGCGGATCTTGTCGAGGTACTCAATCGAGTCGGCGGCGGCGTCAGCGCGCAGGGGCTTGAGCTTGGTGCCGGGGCTCGAGGTGTCACGGATCTGGTGCGAGACGGCACGGCCGAACACAACGAGATCCAGCAGCGAGTTGGCACCCAGACGGTTGGCACCGTGGACAGACACACAGGCGGCCTCACCGCAGGCGTACAGGCCGGGGACGATCTTGTCGTTGCCGTTGTCGTCGACGGTCAGGACCTCACCAGTGTACTTGGTGGGGATACCGCCCATGTTGTAGTGGACGGTGGGCAGGACAGGGATGGGCTGCTTGCGGACATCGACACCAGAGAAAATGCTGGCAGTCTCCGAGATACCGGGCAGACGCTCGGCAAGGACCTCAGCAGGCAGATGGCTCAGCTGCAGGTAGATGTGGTCCTTGTCGGGGCCGACACCACGGCCCTCGCGGATCTCCAGGGTCATGGAACGCGAGACGACGTCACGCGAGGCCAGATCCTTGGCGGTGGGGGCGTAACGCTCCATGAAGCGCTCACCCTCGCTGTTCAGCAGGTAGCCACCCTCACCACGAGCACCCTCGGTGATCAGGCAGCCGGCGCCGTAGATACCGGTAGGGTGGAACTGGACAAACTCGAGATCCTGGTTGGGCAGGCCGGCGCGGGCAACCATAGCCATACCATCACCCGTGCAAGTGTGGGCAGACGTGCAGCTGAAGTAGGCGCGGCCGTAACCACCGGTGGCCAGGACGGTGTGGTTGGCAAGGAAGCGGTGCAGGGTGCCGTCCTCCTGGTTGTAGGCGAGGACACCGCGGCACTCACCGTCCTCCATGATCAGGTCGATGACAAAGTACTCGATGAAGTAGTTGGTGTTGTGGCGCAGAGACTGGCCGTAGAGAGTGTGCAGCAGAGCGTGGCCGGTACGATCGGCAGCGGCGCAGCAACGGTAGGCCTGGCCACCCTTGCCGTACTCGCGGGACTGACCACCGAAAGCGCGCTGGTAGCTGTGGAAGTTAGTACGGGGATAAATTACACTAATTTTCTTTCGCTTTCTTCTCTACTCACATCTTGCCCTCATCGGTACGCGAGAAGGGGCAGCCGTAGTTCTCAAGCTCGATAATCGAGGCCGGGGCCTCACGGGTCATGTAGTGGATGGCGTCCTGGTCACCGAGCCAGTCGGAACCCTTGACGGTGTCGTACATGTGCCAGCGCCAGTCGTCCTTGTGCATGTTGCCGAGAGCGGCGTTGATGCCACCCTGGGCGGCGACAGTGTGGCTTCGGGTGGGGAACAGCTTCGATATACAGGCGGTGTTGAAGCCGGCCTCGGCCAGACCGAAAGCGGCGCGCAGACCGGAGCCACCGGCGCCGACAACGAGGGCATCGTACTCGTGGTCCTATCGTGAGAGTAGAGTTAGCCAGCTGTTGAACTTGCAATATAGGACGACCCAACACGCGACAGATGACTTACAATGACGGGGTACTTGCTGCTCACGAACGAGGAAGCCTCCTTGGCGCGGAGCGGGCCGTTTGCGAAGACGCGAGCTGGAGAAGAAATAAAAGTCAGTTTATGCACTTCACGGCTGCATTGACAGGCCAAATCGGCAATGTTTATCGTGGCTTGTCGGGAGCAACTTACCGGCACGCGGCGTAGAAGAGAAGTTTCTTGTGGTCTGGAACTGTTTGCGAGAGATGCCATGTTAGCAATTGTTCGACCCAATCTCTCAGAGAGCTCTCTCCTGTTTCCTGTCCTCGTCGTCCAGGTCCTCCGCGATCCTATCTGCGCCTCGAACTCGGATCGCATCATCGGAAGAGGGGAGTGTATCGTTTCGGAGGGGCCAAATACGCACAGCTGGCCGAGCAATTGTTGCCAGGCGCTTCCATGCCCCTGTGGACGCCATCTTGTATGTGTGTCGCGCTCGATTATACCGGCGTGTTGTGTAAAGCTGTCGTCGGCGAGAACGGTGTGTTCCCTTGTCGTCGAAATCTCGAGGAAAAGAGGACGAAAAAAAGAGCCGAGCTTCGTCTCGTGAGAATCAGCGAGGCTTTGTCTGGTGTCACCCAAAACAACAGACGAAAGAGAAGAAGAAAAAAGGGACAAAATCCGACGACAGGCCGAACTTTGGACGAAAGAGGGGAGATTCGATTGTGGTGAGAAGGAAAACGAAGCTTGGGGGTGTAGAAAGATCCAAGATCGGGAAGGGGGAAAAAAGAAAGAACGTGCCAATTGAGGTTCAAAGAATTGGCCCCGGAAAGTCGCCCATGACGAAGAAAAAAGGGCAACCGCACAATTCCGAGCCGCCTGGGTTTGGGGTAGGAGCAACTGGGTGGTGCTACTGGGCGCTCTTTCTTCCCCCGGGAACCCGCACAAGAATCCCCTCCAATTGGGGGGGAAGGACTGGAAGGAGCGGTCGCTGTTCCCTACTGTTTTGGCACTTTTTAGCAGGTGCGTGCCCTTTCACAGTGAGCAGTGGGCAGGTGGGCTCCTTCCGTCGAAAATCGGTCCCCCGCGCTGGCCAATCTGATGGCTGGCATTTCTCATTACTCCACCCAGAACCTAGGGCGCTGTAGCCAACCACTGTGGTGTTTTGGCTTTCAAACTGGGCCTCTCCAGCCAAAAAGTCCACCAAAACCGCGACCCCACAGTCCCGCTCTGTCTCCGACAACCTCGCTCTCTTTTTTTCGCAAGCAAAAAGAGCAAGTGCTTAGCCGAGCACCTGCCGAGAGCATGGTCCGTGCGTCAGCACCATGTGCTTTCCACCAAAAGGAGTTGACCGCGCCTTCCATCTCAAGTTGTTTGGAGAAACGTTTAACAGCATGGACATCGTGATCGTGCCTTCTCTGTTAAAGCCCAATTGACGATGTTTGAATCAATTGGGGCACTTTTTGTCTTGAGTATCATCAATGGCACTTTCCGTCCTGCACATGCCCTCCTGCCACTTACAGCGAATTGCCCGATTGAGCCAGGACGGGCTGGATGTTGCACAGGATGTCGTATGTACCTTGGCGCAAACCGTGATCCATCTAAAAAAGCATGTGACAGGCACAACGCAACGACACGATTGCGACTACCACGAACGAGTCCGCCGACCGTTCTTCAACGGCAGGTGACAGGCACTGGCCAATTAGTACCTTTCGAATTATTATTGACAATGTGTTCAAGTATGCAATTTCTTTCTTTTATTAACCTGATTAATCATTTTCTAGAAAGCTGCGAGCATGCTCCTCTTTCTATCTGCGAAGACGAAAAACAAACCCAGCAAATGCAAACAAAAATCATATGCTCTATCCAAACGCCAAACAAATGGTAATAATCATCACCGACAACGCAGACATGATAATACTTCAGAGGTATAAACGAAGAAAAAGAGAAACCCCTTCATCCTGCCTACTCCGCCAGCACGGCACGGAGCATCGCCAAAAAGTTCTCGTTGAGCTTGTAGATCTCGCTCACGGCCGGCTTCGTCGGCTCACCTGCCGTGCGCCGCAGCCGGTCCTGCCGTTTCGCTCTGCGACGCCGCTCGGCCTCGATCGGATCCAGGTCGTCCTCCTCCTCCTCCGCCGCCTCGTCTTCCGAATCGTCGAAATCGTCATAATTCATTTCCTGGAGGTCCGAGGCGTTCAGGCCGAAATCGCCGGCACTGAACCCACCGGGGACCGTCGACAGGCCGTCTTCGCCGGATGCGTCGCCCTCGGCGGCCATCTTTTGCCGCGTCTTGTCCTGGTGCCACTTCTTGCGGGCCTCCTGCCACGCGATCAGGCTGTTGATCTCGGCAATGGCCTTTTCCTTGTCAACGGCGCCCATGCTGACGGACCCCTCGAACAAAGCGTTGATGTCGAGCGTGCCGTTCGTGGGGCCCTTGCGCAGGAACTCGAGGATGCCCTCGATCCAGCCCATGAGCTGCGTGAAAAGGCCGTTGTCGTGCGTGTGCACCTCGTGGACGAATTTGTAAAAGTTGTGCTCGTGGCGCTGGCACAGGTCAATGAAGGCCTGCACGGTCTGGTTAGGATCGGCAGAGGCATCTTGTTCCCGGCACTTTTCGACAACCTGCATCATGTCGTCGATGAACAGCGAGAAGTCGGTGACGCTGCTGTAGACGTTGGCGGACTTGTAGACACGGACGAGGGGCTCGTAGAAGATGGTAAACAGATCGCGGAACAAGCTCAAAGTCACAGGCTCCTCAATCAAGTTGAGCATCATGGCCTTGTCGCGCTGGCGCGTGTAGAGCTTCATGAGCTGCTTGAGGTACGAGAACAGCTCGGCACCCTGCTTGAGCTCGTCATCGACGTTCTCGACGGCCGAGTTGAAGGCCACGTAGGCATTGTAGAGGCGGCCAATCTGCTCGGGCTGCAGCGGCGGCTCGATCAGCTCAGACCGCAGAATGCCAACAATGATATCAACGTCGTCGTTGATCGCCTCGTCGCGGATAATCTCCTTGACCGCCTGGTCGGCATCCGAAAAGGCCTTGAGCTTGCTGACAAACACCGGGTCGTCGATCTTGGCCGCCAGGGAGTCAATGGATTTTTGGAAGTTGCGGATACCGTCGTTGAGTGTCAGAGAGAAGATGCGTTGCATCAGCGACCGTGTTCCGAATGGCTGAGCCAAGAAGACATCGAGAACGCCGGACATAACGGCAGCGGGATTGGCGATGCGGATGACGTTCTTGATAACCGTGTACGGGATCAGGGAGTGGATGCGCTTGGCCTGGGCAAAGAGCTCGGGCGAGTTGTCTTCGGCAAGGAACAGGTGGTAGATCGTCGCGGCGACTTCGATGCGAAGCCACTCGGCAAACTTTTGGTACTGGATGCTCAGGTCGCCAATGGTCTTCTTCTCCTTGATCTCCTTGAACAGCATAGTCAGACCATTGCGTTCGACGATATCTTGGCGGAATTGCTCCATGTAGACATCGAGGTCCGCGGCCCGCTTCCGTGCGATCTCGTAGAACTTTTTCTGCTCCTCCACGCGCTTCTTGTCGACCTCGCTTCTGCGCATAATGTCGTCGACGTCTTCGTCTCGTGGGGTGATCGGGTCGCGGGTGAGGAAGTCCTGCATAGCCTTTGTGCGGGCGATTTGGGGGTTGTGGAGAAGGGTGCGGAGGAAGGCGCGCAGAGAAATGCGCTGGTTCTCGCGCCACAGCACAACGCTCTCGGCCTGCTTTTCTTGGCCGGTAGCAACCGTCGGGCTCGGTGGCGTGGAGTTGTCGAGCGATACACGGGGAGATGCCCGCCCGGATCCGTTTCTACGATGCTCCCGAACTGTGAGGTTCTTGAGAGACTCTCCCACCCCGCTGGGGCCGAGACCGGTCGGGCTGGTCATAGTCGATGCCGAAGATATCGAGGAAACATCCGACTCGTTGGAGCCCATCATACCGCTCATGAGGTTCGATGCCGTCGAGCTCGTCTTGTTCTTTCGTGGTAGTGGAGGGAGGACACGGCCGGGAAGTTCCGCGCGGAGGGCCTTGTAGAGACGACCAAAGTCGCCGTATCGGCGGCCAACAAAGTGCTCGAGCTCGCCCTTTCTCTTGATTCGAAGAATGAATTCCTATCTCTGTTAGCTTTTGTTGAGTTGACAATAGGTGGTTACAATGGGGCTGCATACAGCATGTTGGTGGTAGCGGATGTTGCGCTTGATAGAGATGACGCGCACGGCGGCCACATTGACGTCCCAGCCGTTGACAAAGTTGCCTTCGGGCATGGAGCCCAGGACACCAGTATCGATCGCATCGCGGTCGACGATTTCGAGCTCGGAGAAGCGGATCCGCTCTTCAAAGCCAGAGGATGTGCGGACGCCAGAGACCATCATGAGCTCGACGAGCTTCTGGGCCTTCATGGCCAGCTTGCGGCGCTTGGTTTCTTCGAGGCGGTCTTCGGACGACGAGATGTTTTTCGTAGCAAACGATTCGAGGAACTGACGGTTAGCACAGGGTACTATTCGGATAAATGCGGGCGCACCCTTTGTACTCACCACCTGCAGCTTGTCCTGCCAAAACTCCTTCTCCTTGGCCTTGTCGAGGAAGGGAAACTCGCGGACATGGTGGACAAAGATGTAGCGGAGGATGGGGAGGCTGGAGTCGAGCGGCGAGACCTCGCCAACGTCGGAGCGGAAGGGCGCGCCGAATCGGCGCAGGGCTGTCGGAGAGTTGAGTTCTGAGATTTCCCATTTCGCCTGCTCGCCCAGGAGTTCTCTTTTTAGATCTGAATGTCATGTCAATTACTGTGTTCTAAGATGGGGAGTGATAATGCGTCTTCGGCGCAAAGAACAGAGCGCGTGCAGTGGAAACGTACAGTGCTCCTGCTTTCCTGTCAATGTCTGTCCTGGTGGTGGCAGCGCAGAGGACGAGGAAGTGGCTGTCGTTGGCGAATCTCCAGCGCCAGAGGATTTGGTGACGTCGACGGAGCTTGGTGCGGAGGTGGCGTCGGCTGCTGTTGTTGAAGCTCCTGCTGCTGCTGCGACGCCACCACTACCGTTAACGGCCGTTTGGTCGGCCATTTCTGTTTCTGTAAATGTGTGTCTTTCTGGTTGTGATTTCCAGAAATTGTCCTGTCGGTGAAAAAAGAAGGAATTCAAAAGGATTCCTGCGGAAGGCTCGGGGCGGAGTGAGCAGCAGAAAACCAGTGAACTCAGAGACTGAGGGGTTGGGGAAGAAGCAGGTTATATGTCGTAATCCCGTTCGAATAACTCCGTCGTACAAGGGTCGAAAAGCGTTCGTCAGATAGAGTCGAGACTGCAGTAGAATCGTGTGTGGGTGTGTAGGAAGAAGTCTCGTGCGTCCAGCCAACTGCAGGATGTGAGAAGAGACAGAAAGACAAGAAATGCAAGAAAGCGAAACGAGAAGCGAGATCAAGAGGGAAAAGGCGAAGAAACTGCAAGACGGCGAAACCAAAGAACGAGAGAGGTCCGAGAGGAGAGTGCCGAGAGGTCAGGATGCTTGGCTGGACCAACTAAGGTCTACGCGGGCGCTAATTTGAGATGACAGCGGTTGGTCGAGTCGAGCGAGGGGCAGTCGGGATAGCGAGGGGAAGATTGCTGGGAAAGAGAATGAGAACCAAAAAAGGGATGTAAAAGAAGAGATGAAGTTTGAGAAGAAATATTTTAGAAATATTAATTAAGGAAAGAAAGAGAGACGTTCGTGATTTCAAACAAGGGAAGGAGCAACCGCAGCAATTGGAAACGGAAGGGGGTTGAACGGAAAATTGTTGTGGTCAGTGAGGTGTGGAAGGCGCGAACAAGGCATTGGGGTCTTGGGTGGCAGCGATGACGCTGATGGACGCTCATGCCGTGCCGGGGTGTGCAGCTTAGTCCTTTTTTGTTCCTTCCCGCGCCAAAGCGAAAATCGATCCCAAGATCAAAAACAGCGAAAAATGCGACTGCCTAAAGTGATGGGCAAAGTCACTGGTTGTAGTCAATATTCCCAGTGAGCCTGCCATCGCTGTTTCCCCAAAATTGTCTGAGCATTGCGTCGTCGCAAAACTTGGCGTGCGCTTAGTCCGGGTCGCAACTGCTATTTTCGAGGCGCTCAAGGCGGAGTTTGAAGCTGTCTCTTGTCTCCTGTGTCGCTGTCTCGTTGTCACTATTTACGGTGCCTGGTGCTTATGTGTACCTTACTACGTTTTCTTTGTCTGCGGGCAGATCCCGCCTCCAAATCTTATCTCCATTGTGCATCGGACATCCCAATCTCCTGATCTTTGTGCTTTGCAGGTTTTTTACCGGCAGTCGCCTGCCCATCAAAGATTGGAGACTGCTGCGAAAAGACTGGGAAGTCCGTCGCATTAGTGACAGGGAACAAAAAGGGATCAAGATGCACATGCATAAAATCAACAAAAACTCGCAAGAAAAAACAACAGAGCCCCGACAACGGCCCAACGACAGAGAAAATCGGGGAATAAAACAAGAAATACGCTGGAAAAAAAGAACAACAGACGAAGAAAACAAAAATAACAATACTTTTTCAACCACAAGATCAGGCCGGCTGCGGGAGGGCACATGGACGAAAGCCCAGCCAAGACTCGAGTCCACCAAAATCCACCACTCCTCAGAAAAAGAGTGACGCCGACCAAACCAACATGGTGGCGCAGATCACTTCCAGGGCAGGACCTGAAAATTGTGGGGCATGACGTTGGTCTTTTCCATTTTTGCCTTTTCCTCACTGGAAAAGCCCTGACATCTATCCCCCTGACTGCCCTGCGGCCTTGTCTGACGACTCTCACAGGCAGCCTTATTGTTTACTGAAGGCGGAGTGTTCTATTTTTTTTTTTCTCGACTCCGTATCTTGCAATTGCGAGTTTCGCATATTTCGGCTTGGGTCTGGACAAGCCGGGGATCAAAAGGCGAGAGCAATACGCATATTGTCGTATAGTGTATTTTGTACAGCGAAATATGCGAACCTGATAAAGAGTGAGATGAGATGAGCAAATATGGTGAGCAGAAAGACAATAATCCAAACTGAGTACGGTTTTTGTCGAATGCCGAGGAGACTCCGTTGTGGATTTTATTTGTCTTTTCTTCTCTTCATATCTCTACGCGTATTTACTCGTCTCTTCTTCTGTCTTTTTGTGTGTTTCTCTCGTGCTTTTCTGTGCCAACTTGTTTTCTGTTTTCTTGGCTAAGGTCCACACCTGCAGCCCTCATTACGCGGCTGCTTTCTTGCATTTTCGCCCAGAAATAGTAGGGCTTGGGCTCTGTGGCAACGTCCACTACACACGGAGTACTGTTAGTCTATTAACTTGTCAGTGCTTATTTTCTTTCTTTACTCTTGCATACACCGAGGCTAAGGACAAGGCCACGCGAGTAATTCACTTGAGAAAGCCTCGAGTGGAAACGGTATCGCCGCTCGAGCGCCGCAGCTAACGCAAAGTTTACAACGGGCACCAAAGTTTCGTAACTCTTAACTGCTGAGTGCTGAGCCACTTTGGCCAAGCCGTTTTACAATGTCCTCCTGAGTACAACGTCCAACACATGTATGTTCTGCATGCTGCCTGCACTTGGCCGAAACGCAGCACGGAGTACCCACAGTGTGTATCGGGCGAAAGTGCAGGCGCCGAAACTCCGGGCTTACAGAGATGGTGCCTTTCCGCACAAGAATTACACTCCGCCGGCATCGTACTGTAGGGCTGCTTGAGATTGAGTAGGCAAATTCCGTGCCAAGAATGTGTGTATAATTAGAAAAGTAAGATAGATGTACATGAGTATGTAAAAAGGAAAGCAAAAGGAAAAGAAAAGAAAGACGCTGCGCTGAGATATGCTAGGGTGTTGTGAATATAAAACAAAAGAAAGATGAAGAAATACATAAGTAGTGTTGTTTGCACAGCCGCTCAAGGGCGAAAAAAAGAAGGAGAAGGAAAGAAAAAGAAAGGAGAGAAAAGATCACAGCTCGTCAAAGAGTCTCTGCAATGGGTCGTCTTGACCGGCGGCAGTACCGTCTCCATCCTCGGTCTTGGTATTGCTGACTGTGCCATTCGGGAAGGCGAGATGGAACTTGCCAGACGGCGCCGCCATGGATGCAATCTCCGAGAAGCCGGGCGGGAAGCTGGACTTTTCAGGTGCTTCCGGGGTAGCGTCGATGGTGCGGCTGCTGCTGCCTTCGTGATCACCGTGCCCGTTATGCCGCATCATCATCGCCAGCAACACCACCAGCACCAGCACCACGCTCGATACAATCACCCACAATGCCTTCAGCCGCGTTCGCGTCCGCTCCTGCCACGCCCGGTCCGCTCGCTCCCACCGCTGCACGCGGCTCCGCGCCGTCTCGACGCGGTCCGCCAGGTCCTGGATGGCCTGCCGGCCTTTGTGCACCCTAGTTGACAGTTCTTCCAAGCGGCGCTGCTGGTCGGCGGGTGTGAGCACGGGCGCCCCATCCTTTGACTCTTTCGAGGGCCCCTCGGCCTCCAGCTGGTCGACCTGTTGAGTGATGTCGTGGGCGATCGACTCCGTCTCGGTAGTGAAGCGCCGGTTCGTGGCCCGCGCCGCTGCTGCCAGCGACCGCAGAGCCAGCACTGTATCTTGGAGTGCCCCCAATCTGGTGAGTACCGACCCATACGCGGCATCCAGCCGCTGGCTCGTGGCCGTCGACATGCCGTCCAAATCCGTCACGGCCGACTGCAGCACGCGCGCCGCGCTCCGGCTCTGCTCGCGCTGCATGCGCTCGAGGGCGGCGGCGGCGGCGCGGACGGCGGCTGGGTCGATGGGGAGGCCGGCCGAGGTGGTGGATGCCTGGCGCTCTGTGTGCTGTTGGAGCTGCAACTCGTCCTGTGAACGGTCGCCCTCCGTCTCGGCCTGGTAGGCTGCATTTTGCATGGCCGGAGCCTGGGTCGTGGGCGAGGCTGCAGCAACGGCCGTGGCGGCGGCCGCAAGGGCGGCAATTGTTGTGGAGTGGCTGCTCATGTAGCCGGCAGTGTTGCTCGTACTAATGCTGTGGTGGTGGTGGTGGTGTCGGTGATGATGGTGGTGATGGCCTCCTTCGTTTGCCATCGGTTGCGGCGACTGCATGTCGTTGGTTTGATAGTTGTAGTTGTAGTCTTTGCTTGTGTGCACGCTCGGACGGCGGCTCGTGTTCGGGCTGACGTTGGAGCTGGCCGGGTTGGCACTGCCGCTGGCGTTGCCGGCGTCGTGGGGTGGTAGCGAGTAGTTTCCAGTCAAGAGTGCGGCGGACGCGAGCGTTGCGCCCATGCCACCCGTCGTGCGCGATTTGCCGAGCGGTGCCAGGCGAGGACTGTGCGATGGCGAGGCCGGCGTACCGGAGGATGGCACGTTCTGTGTATGTGTACTTGTAGTCGTCGACGCTGAACCGTCTCGTTGGTCGCGAACACTATTGTTTCGTCGGCTTTGGCTTTGGTTTTGGGTCGAAGTCGGGATGTGGCCGTGGCTCGGGCTCGGGCTGTGTCCGTACGTCTGGCCTTGGCTTTGGCCGTTACTTTGTCGGCGTAGGCGCAAGGGCGATGACAGTTCGGAGAGTGATCGTGTAAAATGGTGTCGTGGCCGTTGTGGCGAGGGAGTTGCCGCTGCTGCTGCTGTCGTCGATGTGTTTGTCGCTCCAGACACTCCTGTCCCGTTTCCTTGCCTCAACTTGTCGCCGCCGGCTCGGCCTGCACTGCTGGAGTGGTATGCATGGTTGCTGATGCTGGCCGCCGTCACTGCCGAGGCGATCTGGTCCTGATTGCTCGACATGGTTGCAATCCCATCAGCCGACAGTGCGCAGTACTATGCAATGTACTTCGTACTTCAGTGCTCCGTGCTCGTAAATTGAGTCGCAAGAACAAGGCCCCAAAAACTGGAATAATCTGCCAACCAGACTGTCTGTGGCCGGGTTATGCTGGCTAACTGGCTGTTTCGGTTGTCGCCGTGCCCTGTTTTGTGTCGGGTCTCGCCAGGGAGGGTGTGTGAGCCAAAGTTGCCAAATGGCGTATGAGGAGCGGCTTGTGAAAGACAGTGGTACTTTGGCGCGGCTTGTATATTAGGGATGGTTTCGTCACATGGAAATCAGACCGGATTAGTCATTCCTTAGGTAAGTCCTATTGGACTATCTCTTAGTCTGTACGACGGTTCACACTCCGTCCAACCTCACAATCCCGTATTTTGTTTACACGTTATCGGTACGGAGTACAGCAATCTTCTCTGTTTGCAGTTTGCAGGCCCAATATGTATGGCGATGGTCCATTGCGAGTCAGCCTCCTGATCCCATGCAAAAGTGACCGACCAAGGCAAAAGCGACACACGTGATCCGGTAATGATTTGATGCAGGCAGACGAGGCAGTAAACCAGGGGCCAATCAATAAGGCAGGCACGACCTGGCAACATAGAGAGCACCTTCCACCTACACAACAGGGGGCTCGTGCCTCTTACCTTTAGCATCTTTCTCTCCCTTTTGCGCTCTCTCTCTCTTTCTCTTACACACACACCCGCCATGCCAGAAACGATCCACCTAAAGGGGCGCGACATCACTCTTGAAGCAGCACTCAAAGAAGACAAGAATGTCGTCCTGGCCGTGTCGCGCGCCAAAGCTCTCGATGACTTTGAACAAAGTCTTTGGCGGCAGCGCCAGTCGATAAATGCCCTCGTTCGACACCACATGGGGCTGACCAGCAAACCCGACACACTCGTCCGGGTGCTTCCACGACCAAGGTGGCGCTGTGGCCGCTTCAACGTGTGTTATCGTGGGCATCGGCGGAACGCTTGGCGGGACTGCGGAGAGACCCGTTTACAATCCCGAAAGTGGCGTCATCTTTCGCTGTCCGATGCCCCATGAATTGTCGCAGAACAGCGAGCCTAGTGGTCTTGTTGAAAAGATGGCCTCCGAGGTGGCCAACAACATCTGGATTGACGAGCATTGTCCCGAAATCAGGATACCTCATCTTTACGGCTTTGGTTTTGGCGGAAGCGCAGTCGGTGCAGACGGCGCCAAAAACAAAGACAAGTATCACCACCGCCAGTTCACGCATGTCGACCACCTGACCATGGCACGGCCGGTCTACAATCAGACCTGGCAGTCCAACTACAGCCACATGCAGCGCCCGTTGCTGTCAAAGTACGTCGAGCATCCGATTCAATTGCCATCGCAAGAAGAGACACCCATCTTCACGTCGGCATACATTGTCATCGAGCTTATAGGCTGGGAAATTGGCCAGATGCTGTCCAACACATTTCCTTCAGTGGAGGCGCTTCATCTTCAAACCAACCCTCAGGGTGTGAATGAAAATGATACCAACGACGCCAACAATGACGACGGTGAAGAGGTCCCAAAAACGGAGCTCGCCCGCCGCCACAAAGCCATTGACCCCGCGAAAAAGGAACGGCTCTACCGTGGCATATGCCGTGCCATGCTGGCCCTTGCCCGCGTCCCGCAGCCGCGAATCGGCTCTCTGGTCTTCAATGTGGACGACGGCACAGTCTCGCTAGCGAACCGCCCGATGTTTGCTGCCACGGCCATTGCCGAGAACGAACACCGCCAGGGGTTCAAGGAAGGCAGAGAGGAAAGCCGAAATCGGCCCCTCGCTCACGGCACAACATATGCCTGCACTGACAGTTTTGTCGCCGACATGCTTTCGTTTCACGAACATCGTCTCTTTCTCCAGCCTGGTCAGCACCCATTCTCCGTCCGCGACGACTCTGATGCCCGCTTCCAAATGGCCATATTGGCTGCTTTGCGCATGCGAGCACCGCTTTACATGCGCCGAGAAAATAGGGAAGGCCCCTTTTTGCTTCAGTTCACCGACCTGCACGCGAGCAATATCCTGGTCGACGACGACTGGAATGTCACGGCCATTGTCGACCTCGAATGGATCTGTTCCCTGCCTGGTGAGATGCTCGACGTGCCGTACTGGCTGACGGGGTGCAGCATCGATGGTATTACAGGCGACGAGCTGGAGCGTTTTGACGACGCTCGTAGAGAGTTCACGCGTATTCTCAAAGAGGAGGAGGAAAACTACACAGGCGATAAATCGCATGGCCTGCCCTCGCTGTACGAGACACTGGAAACAAACTGGACAACAAGAAGTACATGGTTTTCACACTGCCTAGCTTCTATAAACGCCATGCATTTCCTCGTCGAAGACCACCTATTCGTACCCCGAAAACTCATGTCTGAGTCGGATGAGTGTACCCTATCGTCGTACTGGAGATCTGACGTCGAAGAGATTGTGAGCCGTAAATTGAAGGAACGAGAAGAGTACGACAAGGATGTCCGCGCCTTATTTGCAGACAACAACCCAAAGGCAGAGTAATGCTCCTAGGATGTTCACGATAACGACATGCACGATATCACAGTAATTGACGAAAGGTGAGATTTATAACGGTAAAATTTGGATAAAAAAATACATAAAAGGTCGTTCGTTAGACTCTTTGTAAGAAAGAGAGAATAGTAGAAAAGGGTAAAAAGGTAAAAGATAAAGGTAAAGAATATATGAAGAAGAAGAGAAAAAAGTGTATGTCGAGAGAGAGAGAGAGAGAGAGGTAAAAAGGCGCAAAAAGGTAAATAGCCGCCAAATGCTAAATGTGGTTGCCACTCGCTGTAGTCTGTTTTTATGAGAAAAGGTCCAGATGCCGCGTTGGAGCTTTTTTGTGAGAAGAAGAGAAAAGATGGAAATGATAAGATGGAGGACGCAAAAAAGGACAAAAAGGAAAATAGACATCAAAGCTTAGATATCAAAGATTGAGAGAGAGCGAAGCATCCTTGCTTGCTCTTGCTGATGCGAGAAAAATGAGAAACCAAAAGATTGTGAACCACCTCCAAACCGGCCCCTTAACTGAGCACCACCCCAAACCTCAAAAATATTCCTCCTCGGGTGCTGCCAACTGGTAAGCGTTCTTTTGCTCGCCGTTCGTCATGCACAAAACAAATGGAGAGAGAGAGACAGAGACAAAAAGGAAAATGATAAAGAGGAAAAAAGAGTGCTTCATGCTGGTCGTCAAACAAAAAAAAGATCGCTTAAAGATAGTGAGAATAGGAATAATGAGAGCGAGAGTGATGTTGTTGAGAGAGTAAGGAGAAATGAGTAAAGGAGTAAAGGAAATTATCGTTTGTATGCTGTGAGATGCACAAGTTGTGTGGTGTTGTTGTGTGTCGAGAGAGTGTGTTGAGTAGGTGACTGCTCACGACGTCGCTTCGTCCTTGCCACGCCAGAACTGCATCATACGGCTGATGCGCTTCGCCTTGCTGTGCTTGCCCTTCTTCTCGGGATCCGTGGCGCTCGTCGTGCTTGCGCTGTCCAACTGCACCTCGATCGACAACTTGCTCCGCTCGCCGTGCGACGTGCTGATCAGCCGGTGCAGACTAGCCAAACTAGAGCGTCTGCGTCCAAAGGCTGTCGACGTGAACGAGGCGGGGCGGTCGTTGCCACGCGATGGCAGGTAGGGGCGAGGCTGGCCGCCCAGAGGCGGGTAGTGAGGGCCGTTTTGAGGAACAGCGCTCTCGCGCGTCATGGTCGAGTTGCTGCTAGTCAACGAAGGAATGTCGCTGGAGATGCGGACCTCGGGGCCCGGCTCGCCGAGAAGAAGGGACTGGAAGTTGTCCTCTGTCACCGACGAGGGTGCGGTTGAGATCCGGTTGGCATCGTACGACATGGGCGAGCGAGGCGAAGGGAAGGCAGACGAAGGAGCCATTGAGTAGGGGCTGATGGGTGCCAGCGAACCAGTGGCAGGCAGATGAAGCGGGCTAACATCCACGGGTGCCAGGTCCTTGCCCTTCATCAGCCGGCCAGGCGAGTGGATGGTCGAATCGGAAGACGACTCCATAACGAAATCACAGCCATCGTCACCAAACGTGAAGCTGCCCGCATCCTCCTCGACAATGACATCGTCGTGCAGTGAGCTGGCAGAGTACTCCGACTTGAGACCCATGCTCGGCTGTGTCTTGTCATCGTCGCTCAGGCCGCTGAGACCGCTACCACGACGACTGAGAGCGATGGACGACGTAGCATCGTCACTGACAGCAGACGAGAAGTCAAGGTTCCGGTCATACGACGAGCCCTCGGCACCATCGGATGAGGTGACGCGGATGTCGATGCTGGGTGGCCGGTGTTCAAGGAACTCGGAGGGCTGGCGAGGTGGTGTGCTCGAAGTTGACGACATGGAGTGAACTGAAGTGGGTTTCGAAGCGCTCTGCTGTTGTTGCGCTGACTTGTTTGCACTCGACGATTCCGCCTTCTCGCCAGCCTTGTTCTCATCCTCCTCCTCTTCCTCTTCAAACACGTCCGCCATGGCTGTTGAGCTACCGAAGCGAGGGAGACCAGCGCGGTTGAAAGGCGGCATTTCCGGTGCACTCTCGGCACGACGGTGAGAGTAGTGCATGCCAGGGCCAGTGAAACGGGTCATGCCAGCGGCGCTGTGCAGTTGTTTTTTGGACAGGCCACCAGCACGCTGCGCGGCTTCCCACTCGAAGTTGCGTGGAAGAGGGGTGTTGAAGGGACCAAGGGCGGCGTCGAGGTCAATCATGGCAAAAGATGCATCGTCATCAGGAACAGACTTGGAAGGAGATGGCAATGGCTGCCAAGTCGAGAATGCCTCGCGCGGCTCGGACGGAGAACCAGACGGTGTGACAAGAACAACAGGTGGCGCGGTGAAGCCCTCCGTAGTCGAAGGTTCGCTGATAGCAAGACCAATCGCCTCGGCCGGCACCTCAATCGACTCCTCGTCATCACTATCGGCTTGTGGCAGAACTGGAGGCGGTGTTGGGGCACGGCGGCTCTTGCGACGAGGCTTGGACTTCCGCCCAAGAATGCCCCAAGCCTTGACCTTCTTCTTCTTTTTATTGTTGCTTGGTTTCCGCGTCACAGTCTTTGAAGGCGAAGTAGTGTCATCAGCAACCGCGTCGTCAGTGGGCGCAATGCTGCGGTCCTGTTTTTGCGACGAAGTGTGAGAGCCAGCTGCTGAGGTGACACTGTCGGGCACCTTGGGTGATGGCTCGTCGGCAAAGACAGGGCTGTGTCCACAGGAGGACCGGGTAGGCGAGTTGATGCTGTTGCTGCTGCTGCCACCACCAATAAATGGGTCGAGGCTGAAGAATGACCACCGCTTCGGGGTCTTGTTCGGGCTAGGAAGGGCCTGTGCTGCGGCGGAAAGTTCAGGGCCAGTAGACTCAGATGGTGTGGCAGCCAGAAGAGGAATCGAGTTACGCCTCCGGGGAGACACGCTGTCATGGTCTTCAGGAGCAATGATGCTCTGTGTCCGATCAAGAACAGCGCCAGCTGTGCTGGGTCTCGACTCAGTCACTGTGCTTCGTGACGGGCTGCGAACAAGTGGAGAAACGCCGTCACGCTCAATGCTAGCAGCGATCGAGGCATTCAGGGAGATAATGGAAGAGATGCTGCCAGATACCGAGTGGTTGCCGCTTCCTGTCGGAGGGCGGGCAGTCATAGTGCTGGAAGTGTCACTGGAAACGAGGGACAGAGGGCGAGGGATAAATTCGAGCGTATCAGAAAAACCAACCCGTGCACGAGGCTGGGCTGAAGACCGGGGTGTCGTCGCGGGCTTCTCCTGCTCGGCGTTGGTCTCCTCTACTGATGTTGCCGCCTCGGGTTCTGGGATATCGTCGGATTTTGTCGTCTCGGGAGCCTCGACATCCGTAATCGATAGAGCCTTTGCGCTGTCGGTAGCGGTTCTCTCGGGGAAGGTGTAGGACTTGTTCTCAATGTAGTCGAATCCAGACGGGCTGTTTGGTGCGCTGTTTCCGCGGTTTGGCGGAATCGGGCTGGTTGGTTGCAGAATGTCCTTGATATCGTGGCTGGAAATCGCTGCCGACCGCCGATGTGCGTGTCCACGGCGACCATGTGGCGGGCCACTAGGTTTTGATCCAGGGGCACCCGATGGGGGGGCAGGGCTGTTCAAAGGGGACAATAATGGCGAAGAAAGGCCGCTCTCGGACTTGGTCGGGCTAGTGCTCATGAATGTAAACGCCTCGCCATGGCGCACGCTGCCTCCAACAAACTCGCTGCCACCCCGTCTGTGCCCGCCGCCACCAGGACGCATCGGAATGGCCCTTGGGGACTGAGGAGACTGGGGAGGACTGAGAAAGGCATGGCCAGGTGTGGGAGGAAGGCTGGCACCGGGGTTGAAGGAGAAGTCGGGGAGAGCGGGCGAGCGCATTGTGCGAATGGGTGTGTTGCCGCCGACGTGTCCCGGAGAAAGCGAACCGCGGTCGTGAAGATCGGCTACAGACTTTGGCCGTCTGCCAGTCGCGCGAGAGTAGGAAGAAGGGGCCGAAGTCGAGGATTTTGCGGGGAATACGAAGTCGGGGATCGGCGGCGGCGGTGGGATATGTTGGAAACGGGGCGACGGTTGTGGGCTCGGAGAGGAGCCTGAGTTGTGGAATGCGCCGTTCGTGTGGCTGTCATCATCGAAGCGTGGAGGGATCGACACCGGAGAGGGGATGGGACGCGGCGAAGACGGCTTCGCGAAGGACTCGCTGGCGGCCGGTATCGTGGCGTCCATGTGCATGTTCATGTCGATGTCCATGTTGATGGGCGAGTGCGAAGGTGCAGGAGGTGGCGGAACGTCAATTGCGAGAGCCGTTGCCATGTTTCTGTGCCTACGCCGCTCTGCGGCTCCAGAAGGGAAAACAATGAGCAACTTAGTTGGAAAGCCGTGACATTGGAAGCGGGCGGAAAAAAAGACGAAGGTCGGGCGGGCTCGTCGTATGCGTTTGCGATCAGGTTCGTGTGGAGGAAAAATATGAATGAAACCGCCAAAGTCGAAATTCAAAAGCCGAGCAATTCGAGATCCAAAAAGTCGATTAGGCCGTACAACAACAAGAAAGTCGATATCCGGTGTGCAGTGCCGGGTATCGTTAAAAATGCTACCAAAAGAGGAGGTCTGTGAAAGAGAAAACGAATATCAGTAAGCCAGGGAGCGCTAGAAGAGACAAGGCAAAAACTAGACGAGGCTATCCGGGCGTAGTCCAGGTACAGAAAACAAGCCGCCGTTGAATGAAAGGGAAAGTGGCGACAAAGAGACAACGAAGACTGTTGGAAGAAAGGGAGAATTGAAAGACATGGGGGATGCCAGGGAGAGACGGGGCGCCAACGGGGACCGGTAGCTCGGCTTGATTTTTCTTTGGCATTTGCGTACCTGAACGGTTGGATCTTTGGTTTCCTTTTACAATGTCATGAGAAGAGCGTTACGACAAAAATTGACGAAAAAGACAGCAAAGAAAACAGAGACGTTGGACGTTGAAACGCTGGAAAAGTCGGACGCTGTTTTTCAAAAGGCAAGGCGAGCGCAAAAGAAAATGAGAGCCGAAAATGTGCGTGAAAAAGCGTGTCGCGACGGAATGTGTGCAGTGCGAAATTAAAAGGCGTTTTGCGGGCGATGCGCTGAGATCGATGTGCCAAAAAGATGCAGGAAAAGCAGTCGAAGAAAACGTCGGCGTGAACGTGAAAATTGAGTGTCGAGAATAAGGAACGGACGGGCAAAACCAGCAAAGGAGAGAATCGAGGCTGGGAAGAGGAAGGAGTCTCGATGTGCCGGAATTGAACCCAGGGGGAAGCGTTTGCGATCGATGCTTTTGCGGGTTTGTTGCGAAGATATTCGGACAGTCGAAATGAAGGACGCAGGAAATGCTGCAATGCAAAAAATGTCGAATGCGAAAAGGGGTCGAAAAAAAGAGAAGCAAGACGCAACCGTAGAGGTGACACGCGGTGCTTTGCTGTTTGCGTGAGGGAGAGGAAGAGAGAAAGGAAAGGAGAGTGAGGGAAAGGGTTGGTTGGTCGACGAAGTCGAGAGAATTTGGAGATTTCGAGGAGGGAAAGGAAAACAGAGGGAAACCAGACAGGAAATGAAAGGGAAAGTGGTAACAGTGAGGAAAGAGCGACCTGGGAAAATGGGAAGGGGCAGCAGGCGGACAGGGGGCCTGTCAGTGAAGGGCAGGCACAGAACGAGAGCGAGACAGCCCAAAAAGACACAGAAGACAAGAGACAGTGTGAGCGGGAAGGAGCGCCCGGGCAGGGCAGTCAAAAACAGGCACCTGGGTGGGTGGAGATTGGGGGCCAGAGGACCCAAATCACAGGGCAGGAGCGACCGAACAACTCCTGAAGCCAGGCGAGAGACATGGGAAAACAGAGAGCAACGGGGAAACAACGAAACAGGCTCGACAGGCGAGACAGGGCTACACGGGTAAACAGCAGGGAAGGAACCCCAAGACCACCAAAAAGGAAGGCACAGGGAAGGCACAGGGAAAATACATGGAAAATACAGGGGAACCAGGGACAGTGATAGACAGGCTGATGGAGCTGATGGGGGCAAGCGAGACAGGAACAAACGGCGGGACGATCATCAGCGCACGAGAGAGAAACGCAGAAACGCTACGGCGAGAGAGGCAGAAACAGAGAAAGACAGGACGTCTCCACGCCTTCCATCTCACTGCGAAACTACGGAGCATTGACGGCGTCTCCGCCCAGTGGGCTGGGCGCTATTTTGGCCGTTTGCGACTATTTTGTCTATTTTCTGGGCCCTGGGTCAGCTGTCAACCGGTTTTTGGCTGTGGTTGTGGTCTTTTGTGTTTTTTTGTTGGCGGTTAGTGTGTAAAGATGCGAGGATGCGAGGATGTTCGGGCGTTAGCGGTTGCAGCGCAAGCAGCGGTAAAGTGAGATACGAGAGTGGAATACCCCATAGGGAAAGAGGAAAGAGGGAAATGCGCGCGTGCGTTGCTTTTCCTGGGAGACAATGGGGCCAACAAGCAGGAGCGACTGGCGATACTGCCTCGCAATACTCCATCTTCAGTGTCTGGTACCGGGAAGAGGGTGTGGTTGCAGTATGGATTCCTCTGAAAAGGAAAGAGCACGAGCGCAAAAAGTGTGAGGTAAGATATCTCTCCCTACCCGTCAGATACAGTGCCCTTTTTCCCCTTCAAATTTGGATCAGTGTCTCCGGCCTGAGCCTTTTTCTTGCAGTCTGCCATGTCGATAACGGGCTACATTGGCAGGGTGGCCACGATGGCTACGGTGGTATAATGTATTGTTTCGACGGCCGTGAGCACCAAAAAGAGACTCGACAGCCTGGTGGCAAAAAATACGAGTGATCAGATAGGGAAAGAGCGGCACAAGAACAAAGAACAGCGAAATGAAGTGTGAGCCTTGAAAATCAAAAGGGAAGGCTCGATGGGCGGCGACGCCAGCGAGGCCCGTCTCCCTTTCCGCTCCGTTGCTTTGTTCTTTCCTCGCCGAATTTGCTCAACGAAAGAGGCAGGTCCGGTCAGCCAAGATCGAGCTGAGAAAACAAAAGCGAGACACCAGCTCACGACAACAAATTCAGGGACAATTCAGGGACGAATTCAACGAATCCAGGAACAACAACAACTGCAACAACTGCAACAACAGCCAACACAGGGCAGAGGACGCCGTGAGCGTGTGTCCCCCCTCCCCCCAACTTTTTCGGGGGAGAACCCACACGCACCACACCCCTCTCACCTCGAAACATCCCTGCTCCTGTCCTTGAAGTGGGCTCTTTAATGAAAGGTTCAGCCACTGAGGAGCCGCAGACGGGGGTGTGTCGAGATGGGGGGGCAAGGTGGGAAGGGGAAAGACAGTGGACAGTCAACAGCACTAACGCAGACGCGCAGTAGCGCCAAAAAGCAAAAGGGACGACGTTCGGGCAATGGACAATAAGTTTTGATGGGGACCTGGAAAAGGTGGAAAAGGGACCTGAACTTGTGCAAGTAGCGTTGCAGTGCAGCAGTGCAGCGAAGCGTCAAGTTCGGATTCGGCGTGATGGAGGATGAAATGGCAAGCGAGGCGGCGGACGATGACAATGGACGACATAAACAACAGACGGTTGTCAAAACAATGACCAAACGATGTTTACAAAAAGATGTCAAGTTTCATGGTGAGTTGGCCGCTGACGATGGCCAACAGTCAAAACAACACCATGAACATCAACACGAATACGCGAGCCAGTTCTCGTAAGATACAAAATGTTTGCTTCATGCACACGTCAGAAGTTGGAGATGTCTCAATACGGCAATATCATACGAGGCTTCTGAGGCCAGATACGGCTTGTCTATCTATCTTTCTCTCCAAGAGCCGAAGAAACGAACAAGGTCTCAGCGATGACGACGGACAAGTCGCAAGGCTCTTGGCCGGTGTGCAGCTAACAGGTACAAAACTTCTCGTATTTGAGCAAGGCAGGATTCGAAAATAGCGGAACCAAACCAAAGGTGAAGCAAACCCAAACAAAAACAGTTGAAAAGAAACAAACCCACAAACCAGAAAAAGAGAAACAACCGGACGGGGCTCTTTCCAGCCCGTGCTTTTTTTCTTCACTTTCCCTTTCCCTTCACCTTGTCGGCTGTCGTCTATTTGTAACAGATCCCCGCCGTTTGCCGCATTATTCTAGCCCGAGCCTGGCACTTGGTCGTGCACGTTCACCAAAATGTTGCTATTCATAACTCTCTCGTAACCCGAAATAGGCCAGGCCTCGAATATAAATATATAAAATGCAAAATATAAATATACTTCGTACCTGATCCTTCCCTTTGCCTTCCCCCTCAATAATCTCATATCCAAATCAAAACAACCAAGAAACCAAACAAACAAAATAGGCACAAACAGCCGCCGCGTTGGCCAATTTGACGGCCCCTCCGCTGCCGAACGTCTGTGAGCAATTCGATCAAACAGAAACAGCCGCGAGCGGGAAGTGGGTGTGCTTCCAAGACATGGTCGAAAGACGAGATGAAATAGCTCAACTTGTGGAAGAAAAACAGCTCAACGTCGACACGTAAGATGCATGTACCGATGAGGTAAGGCCAGAGCTCTCCGTAAATGTACCTTGTCCTTTATTTACTTGCTACTGCTTTCGGAGCAAGATTGTGGTTTCGTCTGGCAGGTGGTGCCATCTTGGGAAATCCTGTGTATCGCGAGTTTCCGCTTTGGGCTTTGGAGGAGTTTTCGGGCACAGTCTTCAATCTTAAAGGGTTTATCTCTTCATAGGATCCAGGGGGTCAGTTCCATCCCATACTCCTGGTGCATCTCTTGTGCGGCTGTGTCCAGCAGTCGAAGTGACCCCAAAATATTCGAAATGCCCAAAATGCCCTTGCATGTTTGCTTTAAGACAAGACGATGCGCCGCAGCACCTTGCACGTTACGGGGCATTCCATTCGTAACTTACGAGGGCGGAGGAGTGCCGTACGGGTATGTGCTTAGTATTTTGTAAGATACCTGCAACTGTATCGTATCGTGTCGTATCGTATCTTTGCCATTATCCGTACGAACAGGTCGTATTCTCGACAGTCAAAATCAAAGTCTCAATAATTCGGCTATGCCACAAGTCGAGATACAACATACAAAACTCTCTACTGTGTAGTGGCATATCATGAATTTGTCGTATTGAATTCAAACTTTCAGGGCACACGTTTCCCGTGAAGGGTGTGTGACCTCGACATCTGGTTGGTTGTGCCTGAAAGGCAAAGTGAAGAAAGTGAATCCAAGTACACCAAAAAGCCAAATGCCAGGCACAGGGACACACCAAGCACAATACCCCTGCCAATAAAAGCACAACTGTATCTCACGGAGCTGCCACAAAATGTTTCTTGAGTGCACTGAGAACGCTCAGAGAATAGAGTGTGGATGTCCCCTGCTCTTCCCCCCAATTTTGGCTCTTTTGGGCTCCACTCTGCACACCCTCAATCCCACGCCCCCCTTGCTTCTGCGGCCTTGGCCTCTCGAGGTGTGTGCGTGTTCCTGCGCCTGAGTGGCAAAGGGATGAATGAAAAAAGGGGAGCGAGCCGAATGGAGAAAACGGGGGTCCTTTGTAAGAAAGCGAGGTTGATGAGACGAAAGAAAGACAATCACGACTAGGACAAAGACGTCGTACAATGCATTTTGCGCATAAAACAATGGGCAAAAGGTTAATTCGTTTACGTGCAATTATCGTGACTTTCCTTACTTTCGGTAAAATGATATTCAGGACCATTGTCACATCAGACCGCCTCATCCGTTCTTTGGTTCTTTGGTCGTCTTCTCCTTCTGCAACATACGCCATCAGCATGTTGACAATCGACAATTCAAAAGGTTGCAAAAACTGGGAAGCGAGTGCTGCCATTGTGCGGAGAAGTGACAGGGGAGAGTGAACGAATATCATAAAATGCATCGAAAAAGAAACAAAAGAAAGTAAACAAATCCGATCAGGGCTGTCGAAACAGATCATCTGTGCCTATTCTTGGGTACTCGAAAGAACTGCTTCCCGATGTTTGCGTTTGCCATGGAGACCGAGATTGTTTACGGAGTCGAATGGAGAGGGCACTGTCGTAGCCAACCCCATCTTGGCTCATTTTGGCCCATTTTGGCCCATCACGAGCGGGCTCAGCCTCTCGGCCTTCCTTCTGAGGAGTGTTCCCCTCTTTGATTTTGGGTGATTGTGGGTGATTTTCAATGGAGTCAGCCGTGCAGGGGGATGGTTTACGTGAGTTTTGGTTATTTTCTGGCGCATCAAGAGGTCATCAGAGGTCATCAGAGGTCATCACAAAAGTGATCAGTGACCAAATTTGTTCATCATCGGGCGTGAGTGAATTTCTTTTCTTTTTCTCTCGGCCTCTTGTTCTCCGCAGACTGGAAAAACGAGGAGAGAGGATTGTCAACAAACATCAAAACATGGGATGAAAGGGAAAAGCGACAAGGAGAATAAATTACGACTGTCGAACATCGTGCGAAGGGAGGCTGCACGAGGATGCTGTCCCCTCTCATGTCTTGAAAATATGTAGCAGTGGCTCCGGTGACAGCACGCTGTCAACTCGTGGATTGCCCGTCCCGACTCCGTAGAAGCCTTTCAGGTCTTCTCGTTCTGTTCCAATGTCTTACATCAGTTCGCCTCTCGCTTTCTTCCTAAAATCCTTTGACGCAGGCCATCGTGTTGTGAGATCTTTCTTTGCTTTTTCCTGGACAGCCTGCAGCGCTAGTTGGGAAAGAACTGGAAGAAGCAAGGAAAAAAGGGGGTCCCTTCCAATCGTTCTATGGGGTTTACGGCGTGTTGGTTCTTTTGAGTGCAAGAAGCAACAAAAAATTGCTTCCTTTTTCCTCATGATCTTTCCTTTCCCTCCAGGTCCACCCTGCCCGCCGAAAGCGCCGATTTCCTCCTGAATCGTGCATTCTCAAAAACGAGGAAGGGCCGCATCCGAGTATCACTGAAATGTCATCCATCGACATCGCAATCGGCGGACATCGAGAGGCAGAATGGCACGCAATGAAGCCAAGGCATCAGCGCAACCTCAAGTGCCACTGTAATTCACCATCGTCGCCAATATCATTAAGGCACCACTGAAAGCATCCAGCCTGGCTCTTGTTGCGCACGGACACACTTCTTTTTTGCTCGCATGATGGTGTGCGAGCTGAAAGTGTGGGATGAAAAAGAAAAGAGAGTCAAAACAGGAGCGAAGAGCGCCTATTTTGAAATACACGTAAATTCTGTGCACTCGTGAATATCTTTATCCAGACATTTGTGAGATTCTGAGCACGACTTTGCCTTGATAAAATGTCGGGGAGTCGGGGGCACTACGATCTTGGCGCACAGATGGCGAACTCTGACTGAGGTCAAAAGATGGGGCAGAGTTCGCCATCTCACGACAGGATGTCTGTTCGATTTAACCTCATCCGTCGCCATCTGGTTATCAAACGTAATTTTCTGTTATTTTACCTCTCTTCCCGCAGGCTCACAGAACCTCTTTTTCTCGGCCGCCGGTTTGCCAAAAAGGAAGCCGAAAGGAAGAGCCAGAAGACGGGAGACATGAACGAAAAGTCAAAAAGTCTGGGTCCTGCAGGGCCTGGCCCTGGGCCTGCATCTGCATCTGCAGCCATATGCAATCTGCATGCAACATAGAGCGCAGGATTGCAACCTGCAGGATGCCCTTTTTTGTCTTTCTCCCTTTGCTTGTCCAGTTCTGCATGCAAATACGACGACATCGCCTGTGCCTTGAACTGCATATCGGCAAGCCCATGAAGTGGACGAAGTACACAGTAAAATCATATCCATCCTCACTCATACTCGCAAAGGCGGCCTGTTATCCGCATGCAGTATTACTCCGTAGCAAGTGCTCCGTCCGTTCACGGAAACCCTACAATCTTATCAATTTCATGTCTAAAGAAATATGTTCGTCTGCACGTCGGAAAATTCAAAAGTTGGTACATGCAGGAAGATGGGACTTGTAAAATGGCGAATGGCGACGGGCGGCAATGAACAAAAAGTCAAATGCTGTCAATCTGTTGTAGCACGGAGGCTTTGTCGGCTGCATGCAGATACACAAGATACGAGGTATTTGCATGCAAAATCAGATGCAAAATGTATCTGCAGGTGAAAATAATTTTGATGTTTGATGAGGAATAAAATTCAAACAGGTAAATATTACGAAAATAAAAGAAAAAAAGTACAAAAGAAATATCACAATGTCAGACCCGAAATTGTAATAAGAACAATTGCCAGGGCCTTGATATTGCTGTAGGCGAATAAGAAGGCGAATTCAAACTTCAGACGACAAGAACAATAAGACGACGAAAATAATCGCTTGTGAGATTATTATTGCCCAGCATTATGAATTAATGAGGACTTTCAGGATGCCTGTTCCTGGCCCGCGATATTCACTCGATATTGCCTATTTATTTTTCCCTCTATTTCTGACACCGTCCCAAGTCTCGCTCGCCTCTGGGTCCTACAATCTACTGAGCACCTTATTTTTGTCAATCCGTGCTCTGTGCATACTGTGTACTCCGTACCTGCCTTTTGATTGTCTTCCCGTCGTTACTTCGCCGTCCCGGGAGATTGGCGTGCAATTTTCTTAATATTTCTTCTGCAACGCACAAGTGATTGCAAGGCAAAATATCTTATTAAAGACAGCCATCCCGCGCCTTCATCCATTCCTAGGGCTGCACTCGTCAAACAGCCTGACAGCCTCTTCTCAAATATGTGCAAATAAATAGTCGCCATCCGTGTCTTCTCTAGGGCAAAGCTTAATTTGCACACGCTCCGAGAAAAAAGAAAGCCGTCAATGCCCACTAATAAATGTTGACAAGCAAAAGACCATCGACTCCGAATTAGGCATCGTGAAGTGGCCTGTGAACTCAGAGCTGGGATTCGGGAGTCGCGTCACTCGCGTTAGAAGACATTTCGAAGCAGTCGAGGAAGCGTTCTTTGCGTTCTTTACGTTCTCGACGTTCCAACGAAAAATTCTTTTCGTTCCTTTGCTTCCCTCCAGGCGCCAGAATTACCCAAAATAAGAATAATAAGCAGTGTCATGGATGATGAACCTATTGTCGATCCATCTTACGTTCCAATCTCCGTTGATCAGGCACAAGGGGCAGACGAGAGTGCGAATTTGCGTTCGATACACCGATGCGCAACCTTGCCTATTTGCATACCTTGTAGCCGCGAATTGCCTTGCCCCAGGAATTGAGGAATTCAACACTTCACACGACTCTCTGTCCTCTGCCCTCTGTCAAAAACCCTGATTGCCCGCCTTGGCGGTCCCTGACGATCCGTTTCTTCGGCCCCTCGTCCCTGTTCACGACAATTGTCCTCCACATCTTCTGTCGTTCTCTGTCTTTATTCTGCCAATCCTTCTCTCCTTCTCTCGATATTCATTGCCTGTCGTCACTGTGCACGAGGGCACTTCGTATTTTTTTCTTTCTTTGTTAATTTTTTCTTAATCCTCCGGCCGCCTCTCTTGGCAGTCCGCTTAGCCTTCCAATATCCTCATCTCTCCATCACAGACGCGCCTTCGGTCCTTCTTAGGTCCCGTCAAACTTGCTCGACACGGGTCCATTCGAGGCCCATTTTGCGTGCCATTTTGCGTGCCATTTTGCAGTCAACGAATCAATAGTATCACTGCAATAGCCTCATTTTAGTTGACAACCGTCGCCTATTGAGAACAGAAATAGCCTACGGCAAGGAACAAGTCCCAATAAATTTGGGAATATCCCACTCCACGGCGTATATCGGGTGGAGCAATACTGGAGTAGAGCGTTTATTTTAAAATGAAGACAGCAACTGTTTGTCGCCCGAGGCTGGCTGAACGCGCAGAAAACAATTTGCAGGAAAGAAAAAGAAAGAAAGAAAAATATCAGACGAAGGAAGCAAAACTTGCCACTTGTACTTTTTCTGCAACGGGCGGCAATACGGTTATTGAACGAAATGAGATGGCATCAAAACAAACAAAACAATAACAAACGAGGATATTGGACATTGGCATATTAGCATCGCCAAAGGATGAACGCCGCACTCATCTCACTTCACCCTGTTAGGTCTGCCTTTATTCGTGTGTCTTACGCCACGTATCTTTTCAGGCGCCTCTCCGGAGATTTTGTGTTTTCTTGGGTCTTTTTGTGTCCTTTGGGGGGCAATGACACGTGTGAATACATTCGACCACGGGTTCTTCAGGCGAGGAATGGATAGACAGGAACACAAAACAGACCCGAAAGAGAGGTAAAAGGCGAGGAGGCAAATTAAAAGACACGCGACAACGACAAGGGCATCAAAGAGAAGGATGAGAGACGTGAGAAACGCAACGAAACGTGACAGCGTGACGGCCAGCATCGCAAGAAGAATGTGTCCTTGAGATTTGGCGTGTCAATCGTGACAATCTCGAGAATCCTGGATCTTAAAATAAATCAAATCTCGGAGACGCATCGCGAATGACGACATGCCATCCATTCCAATCGTTGGCCTCTCTTTTTTGTGGGAGAAAATCTGAAATCTTTGCCACTCAAATCTTGTGTGTCTCGTGTGAGACTTCTGCACCAGAGAGACCTGACAAACAAACAGAAAAGAAAGAAAAATATACCAAAAATAAAAATAAAATAACGACAGGCTTCGGAGAATGGAGACTGGCACAAGTCCGACTGGACCGGATGGAGAAGAATCCACACAAGTCAACGACAGGTGTCATTACTCGACCACTGACTTTCATGTTCGAGGTCATTGCATGCGAGAAATGACGCCGTCATTCAGCCTTTCAACGCAAACGCAAACAAAAGGGTGCACCTGGAAGTTCCCCGAGACGTGGAAGGCAGTTGACAGTGAGACTTTGAGTTGTTGATGACGAGAATGCGAGGAAGGCGCGGTGCGTGATTCCCTTCTTCCCGCTAGCGCCGTGTGTGCCCCTGCCCGCTAACTGCAAAGAAACCCCTGGTCGGTCCCCGCAGCGGATATTAGGCCCAATTTCTTCTTGCTTGCCAAATGGCGTATTTCCCAGTAGCCTCAGTGGGACGTTTGTTCGTAGCGCCCCAGCGCCCCAGCAAATAGTAGGCAGCAGCTTTTGGAGCAGATTTGAGAACGGGGAGTGGATTTCAGTGGATTACAGTGGAATGGGCCCTGAATCTCACTGGACGTTAGCACACGTGCACTACAATTCGTGGTTTTGGCGGTGAGAGGCGGCAGAGTCCACCGGAAAGGCGGTGTCTCCTGGCAGAACCCTCCCCGCTGAAAAAAGAGCGGCAGAATTTGTGCAGCGACAAGGCGGTCGAGAAAAAAATGTAGGCCGAAAAATTGTACCGCCAAAAAGTGACGATTGAAGACTGACGACCAACCACCGACATCACGACCACGACGTCCACCACAACTATCGGGATTTTCTATTTCCTCGCTCCTCCTCCTCTCCTATACAATGTCCAGCGAAACATCAGTAGCTGCGGCTGCGCCCGTCGCCGCCGCGCCCACCAAAAACCTCGGCATGCGCAAGAATGGTGCGTACCAGAGATCCCTTGTCTCGTCTCTCATTTACTTCGTCCTCTAACCCCGACGTCTAGGCAAACAATGGCACGAACCCAAGAAAGCTTTCCGCCCTGGCTCCGGCCTCACCTCGTACGAGCAGCGCAACAAGGAGCGCATCGCCCGCGCGACGATGAAGGCCAAGGAGAAGGAGCTCAAGGACGAGAAGGAGGCCGCGCGCCAGGCGCGCACCAAGGCCATCCGCGAGAAGAAGGCCGCCAAGGAGGAGAAGGAGCGCTACGAGAAGCTGGCCGAGAAGATGCACAAGAAGCGTGTCGAGCGGTTAAAGCGCAAGGAGAAGCGGAACAAGCTGCTGCACACATGAGCCGGACCGGTATCCGTCTCTGTCTTGCTGTGTCTGCATATCCTCTTCGACCTTGTTATTTCATTGTCCTCCCTTTTTGGGGATAGACATGCATCGTTATTTCTTACTATTTCCCGGCTGCATGCCGTGGAAGCGTTGGGCGTTCTTGGGCGGCGTTTTGATTTTGGGATATCGTCTGTTCACTCTTTGTTGCATTATACAAAGGCATTGTTTGGCAATAGAAACTGTTTACACTCTGTAATATCTCTCCCTTTATGTTATGAAATGTGATGAATGACATACGGTGACCTTTATTACGTTTCGAACGACATACCGTTGACGACACCAGAGTGGGCTGCAGAGCGTACCAGGCGAGCTAACGAACTGCTCCTCGCAATCATCACTATGGGATGCCATGTGGTGGAAAGCGATATACAATGAATATTCATGAAAACTAATCAGTTGCCACGTCTGCCGGCTTTTCTTGGAATAGAGCTTGGTGGAAAAGGGTTTGGGAAGGCTTAAGCCATCATCGGGTGCCAGCAGTATTTGCATGTTTTAGGTGTTAGACACGCCCCACATTCTATGTTCTATGAGAAAACTCAAACCGCAACTGCGGGTAGTCTTCTTAAATCAGTCTTCGTGGTGGCACATATTTTCTATGAGACTGATCGAGAGCAGATGTAGTCGTCTCGTTGACAATGGGCGTCAAGCCGTCACCATTCGACACTTGGCACAGAGACTTTTCGCTTCATAGCTGACATTATTCCAAGATTGCAACTGACAACACAGTAAATTGACTTTATATACCGTCAGTTTCATGTTGAGCTAGATATCTCTGCCTACTGAACTGTGTTTGTGGTATATGATCGGGCCTCAGCGACCGGCCAAAGATCGGCGAACTTGGTATTATACCTTTTCTAGATTAAAATATTTCAAAAAGATGATGTAATATAGTTATGGCTTTGTTTATCACTTTAACATACACTCTGAAACAAATAAGCACAAGCTATAAAGACGACTACCAGCACCAGCCTGCTGTTTTGATCGCAGTCTATATCGGCTTATCACGTAGTATGGGGCGTACATGTTCGGTTTCTCGATATTATTGTATTTATTTTCGAATAATTCCTATATGTTTTTTTTTTTTTTTTTTTACCAGCTGAATTCAGTGTGGTTTCTTTTTTTTTTAATAATTTATTTACTCAATCTTTTGCGGAAACGAAAATATAATCTCTTTTTTTTTCTTTTTTTTTTTTACGAAATTAAAAAAGTCTTCAGTTCTGGCAATATGTCACGCCAAAATCATAGTGTTATAAGTTACTTCATTTTTAAGCAGTTATATTTACAGAAATATTAACATATGTATTGTCTAATTTATGAAATACTGTAAAGCTAAATGAGAATACTAATTCAATGAGATCGTGGATGAAAAGCGAATGTGTTGTTGATGATGAGATGACTAAGCGTTGTAAAGAGCCTAGGCAATTCAATTTCGCAGTTGCAATTGGCAGGGGGCGGCAGCTAAACCCGAAGCTGTGGGGAGCTTCCTCGGGTTACCATTCTTTCTACACAGCGACGGCTCATTGCTGAGCTGGGGTCAAACTGGGCGTGTTCAGCGTGCTTTTCACGTGGACGTTTTTAGGAGGCGAATAAGCTGTCGGTTTTCCTACAACAAACAAAACAAAGGGCGACATCAGCGACAGAACTGCAATTGACGAGTGTACTTTTCCGACAACTATCCTGACAACTTTAAAAACCGCCGCAAGTACTTTTTCGACTTCCTCCCGTTAAACATTTAACCGTTTACGACAACCACCGTTGAGCTCCCGAGCTCGATCCACATTCCTCTTCTTTTCCTCCTCCACACACACAATGGCCGCCCGTTTAGCGACGCGCCGGCTCCTGCGCGAGTTCGAGGGCTGGCAGGCCGATCAGGAAGAGTTCCGCACGGCGCAGACGGCGGCGACCGAGGCGGTGACCAAAGCAGAAGAGTCTGGGACCGACGAGGAGCTTGCGGCGGCCAAAGCAGCTCTCGTCGCCCTCGAGGAAAACAACCCGGACCGCGGCATTGAGCGGCTGGGGCCGGCAGGCGACGGAGACGACCTGTTTGCGTGGGAGGCGGTTGTCAACGGCCGGGGCGGTGTCGGCGGGGGCTACGACAACGGCCGGTGGCTGTTGACAATCACCCTGCCCCAAGGCTACCCGAATCAGCCGCCGGTCGTCACCTTTGTGACGCCCATCCTGCACGCCAATGTGCACCCCACCACCGGCGCCGTCTGTCTTGACCTCCTACAGTCCGCATGGACGCCGGCCCTGACGGTTGTCTCGTGCATCCGCGCGGTACGCATGCTGCTGAGCACGCCCGGCACGGACAGCCCGCTCAACATTGATCTGGCGGCGCTGTTGCGGGCGGGGGACACGGTGGCGGCGGCGCGGCTTGTGGCGCTGTGGTGCGACGAGAAGCGGTACGAGGGGCAATAGACATGGTCGACCCGAAGGGGCGGTCGTTTTTTTTGGAATAGAGGGGAGGATTTTTGGATATTATTTCTGGGCTGTACAATTGTAAATAAATACCACGGGCATGGCATTGCTATTTCTTTTATTTCTTCATTTTTATTCTATCCTCATGTATATCTACCGTTTCATGTATCGTCTGATATTTCCTATCTCATCGAATATCTAAACTACCCCATATTGCCAATTTTGTCCTCGCGTAGAATTGCATATATTATAGGCTGAGGCCCTGTCTTGGAACTCGGCTATAACTCGAAAAGAGTCCGAGTGGAGAGTCTGAAGGAAGCCGTTGTAGGCTTGGCATGAAATATCTCGAACTTTGCGACACACGCTCGATACACCGAGTCCGAGCATGGACTGGGTGCTTTGGCTGCATGCGTTGTCCGACAGCCGTTTTTATTTCTCTGCGCGGATCACGCCACGCTCTAGATTTGGTCACAGACGCGAGTGACGAAGGAGGAGGAGATGGGTGAAAAGTGCGATCAAGGTGGGAAGGGAGTATAGATGGAACGTCTCTGACTAAGAAACAGCTTCTGCAATGGGCAATCCGACTCCGATAATGTGTATTGTGGATCGAATTACTTGGAGCTCTATTGTAAGAGTGGACGGCGTTATGGCGTTGAAAGTACTTGACTTTCAGGCATCAGTCATTCTGACAGGTGTGGCTGGTATCATCTTATCCGTTTTGATAATGGTAGTGGACAAAACACATCTGGTCGCTGCTCATACTGTCGTGTGTCGTGTTATGTTATATCTTGTCCACAGCCTCATGGCAGCATCGATCTGTTGACTGTGAAGATAGTGAATGGTTTGTCCAGGTTTCTGACGGACCTGCAGAACCAGCAGCTGCCCACGCGGCGCTGCCTCAACGCCCCCCTGCAAGACCTGCAAGACCTGCAAGACCTGCACGTGCTGAGCGCAATAAAACGCTGCTTCTTCTTCTCATTCGCCTTCTCCCTCATGATCCCCTTCATCACACCGGGAGATAGGTTCAGCACGGGTTCGTCGTCTTCAGGATTTGCTTCACCGATGGCCACAGTCAGGGGTTTGGAGTGGTCTATCCGCAGTCCGTAGGAGGCAGATACATCTCCACCTCCTGCTCACTGCCGAGTCGTCCAGAATGGTTGCCCGAGACGGCGAGCAGCAGATGAAATGGCCATGGAAAGCGTTTCACCGGCATAGCGGCCTCGGCTCGTCGTCGATCTCGGCAGGCTCGGCGGCTTTGGCCACACGAACGCAGATTATCGACCGGGTAGCGACCCGGGCAGATTTGGCTGAAGTTTTCTGGCGGCGTCCTTCTCCGTTGCCATGGTCGCCTGGCGGCGGTTCTGGGTCGCCCGTGGAGCGAGTATGGGCTTGAGCATCAAGATGGCCTTGAAAATTTCTTGAGAGTTGAAAGAGAGATTGACGGCAGCGTGTGGCGTAATTCTTTGCTTGAGTGGTGGCCGAGTGTGCCCTGACAAAAATATTGGCCACGGCGTGGTACAACCCCCTAGCGGAGCTCATCGAAGTGCTGGTGGAGAAATATCATCTCGAAGGTGCTTCAAAGCAATGACCCATACTACCGAGCTCAATGAGCCCTGTTTTCTAAAGACATCGCTGAAAACGTTTCGTTTAAATGCCACATGACATCCGTGCTGGACGCATAAAGCCACGCTCTTTGTGAACTGGGGCATGGTATCGATGCGAGGCTCTGGAAACTTCCATTGTGTCTATGCACTGCTGGGACGCAGGACCCAAAAATGGTTGTCGTTTTGTTGCGTGTACTTTGGAAGTGTGCATCCGGGAAGCATATCGGTAAACATTTTGTCTGCCGAGAACATATGCTGCCAGTCACAGGGTTTTGGTTTCATCCTCCAAGAACGAAAATTCTATCTTTCTCCAAGATGACAACGACGAGTTGCCATTTCATCATGGCGTTGAACACGTTTTGTTTGACGACGACGACGACACTGCCGCGTTTTTGAAGGAGCCCGACATAAGAGACCAGATGTCTCGTATATAGCTAGAGAGCATGACCTCGTCGGTTCGCATGAGCCAACACTGCCACTGTTAACTTCATCAACTCTTCGACAGTGGTAGCATGCCGGCTTGTCATGAACCGAAACTCTATCGTTCCAGCTCTTCGTACGGACCCCCCTTTGTTTTGCTGCGCACATGAAATGTATTGTGATGGAGAAACAAAACAGGACGGAGCTCGTTTGGGACATCGTAATAAACAATGTGAAGAACAAACGTGCAGGACGTACAGTTATCCTGTGACTCGGGGTCCAAGTCAAACTGCTGAGAAGATGTGTATTCTCGTTTGGTGCCAACCCTATCGACCAAAGGAGATAGAAATGCACATGTTTGGTTCTCGAGCAAACCCATCCGCTGGTGCGAAGCAGACCGTCCTTTGTATCGTCCAAAAAGATGATGGGGGAGACAGACTCCACAGAGGAAGACGCTGCTGTAGAGTTTAGTTTACCATCTTCTATCCTTTAACAGACTTTTCCAGCTGTCATTGCGGACAGCAGTTCTTGCGGCGATCGATGGCCCCGATCGGGGACAAAGTGTAAATGGGGACAGGATGCATCTAGGCGCTGTCCCGAAGTTTTTGGAGCAGGAGCTGGCGGTTTCATGTAAGGATCCTCTTGCACCGTGCTCAAAGTGTTGTTGTCAGCTTTTCTGCTGACATTCTATCGTTCCACTTCATTCAGTGGTTCGTCACGACGCATACTCTCGGAGGATCTCAGACGAGAGAAAGAGCTGAAGCCGTATTGCGGTTTTGGGTCTCTTGACGACTCTCGAAATTTCGTCGGGCGATGTAAAGTAGTTCTGAAAGATGAGTGATCTTTTGTTCCGCGCAAAAGAAGCATACGGCTTCGATGCCGTTGGTGAGTGCTTCTGGAGATAGAACCGAAATTCCAGCTTCATCTTTTTGCTCCGTGAGACAGGAAAAGGCCGTCAGCCACCATCCGACCGTCACAAGGCCCTATTGTTTTGTTCGTGCTGGTGGCCTCATGAAGTGCCTCTCGAACATTCGTCGCTGCCTTGTTTTTCTGGCACACTGACCCCGTATTAAGGAGATAGAACTGGCCTGACGTGTTGATACAATGATCAAATCGGTGTGACAAAGTACCCGAGAGAGCAGTCCTGGCGTCGTTCACACATACGGCCCATTCCAGACCCGTTGGCAGGCAGTGCCCATATACGGGCATGAAGAGCTCCTGGACTTTCAAAGCTTTCTTGCAAGAAGTCGTTCAGACTTGTAGTTTTGGGTGTGGGCCACAAAAAAAAATGATGTTGGGTCTCTGATCAGCATCTGGCCCTGGACGGTATCCGATTGAAGCCTTGTCGTCGTTCCTGGGTGTATTGAATATGCTCGCAAGGCACCACCATTGAAATCTCTGTCTGCCCATGAGCAGGAGCGGTGGAGGACAAAAGCCAAACATCCCATGATAATTTTGTGCCAGACGAAAGCCGTATCGCGGCCCATTGTTGTGTCCAGCTGCGTCCCAAGGACTTTGTGATCACCGATGTGACAGTTGTCGTTGGCGTGGGTATCTTTCTCCATGTTGGCGTGGGATCAATTTCAAATCTTGTTTGTTGAGGCTCTTCTGTCAGATACTCAGACACGGAGGAAGCCGGCTGAAATCCGTGGCTTCCTGCATGTAGTTTGGCGAGACTGTCTCGACAAAACCATACAATTCAATGATGGTTTGGATAAGGAGAAGAATGTGGCCGGAGCTCCAGCGGAGGATGTGGGCGCGATAGCCGGTGTATTTGTATTTATGGTGGCGGTACAAGCGCCGCGATGTTGGGTTGAGACGACGTTTTGGGCCGCTGTACACGATACGTTGAATGTGCCGCAGACGTGAACATACGGTTTCCGATGCTGTTGAGAAACTCAGAGGGGCAACGCCCTCGTCATCGGGATATCCGTTCGTCTCGTGCAGTCAGATGGGTCGATCGCCGTGAGTTTGTTGTCCTTTGAGGGGGTTGTCCATAACGGTAGCCCCCAAATTTCTGGATGGAACGGACGAAATCCCTGGTGCCTCAGGAAAGAACGGGAAGGGACATGGAGGGGAGTGATCGGTGTTCCGTGCGGCGAGCCCGTCCATGATGTCCTGATGGGCGTTAGCGCTCCCAACATAAGGTGGGAAAAGAATGGTTGGAAAGTTTGGGCTCTGGGCTGGTCATCAAGACCGGTGAACCGGAGTTGTTTTTCTTGATATCTTGGATGAAAATGCTACCACGGGTGGCAGCCTCGAAAGTTGTGATCTCTGAAATTCTGATGATACTAGAGAAGACAGAAGCTGATACTTGTCTACTCCCCTAGAGGACGCCTATGATGCTCGGTGGACAAGGCCCTGTATGTCATGATAAGGGTTACCGTGCACGTAGGCAGTCATTAGTCTACTGTCAAATGCGGACCTGTCCCTGATCGTCTCGAGCGTTTGAAGCTGGTCGTTTTACTATCCAAGGGCAATTCCAAGTATCCAAAGTATTGGATGTGCAAAGCGTTGGTTGAGCGGCGAGCGATGACCTGTCCCTCTACTGTTGCTCTCAGCGACGAGTGTTGGCAGCCTTGCACACAATCGACTCGGTTTTCATGCACAGGGGCCAAGCCAAAAACCAATGACCCTATTCTGTGAAGCCACAAAGTTGTCCAACTGTGATCGTGGAGATGTTTATGTCCCACAAATATCAAAGTGGAAGAAGAAGTGGGGTATTATTCCGCAGGCCGTGACATCATATCCACGATCACTATGCGTGCTGAAGTCAGGTGCGTGCTGACCAGAAGTAGAAAAGATGGACAACATAAGTTGGAGCTTGGAGCCACAGGAGCTGTCAAAGGGATGCGGAATTTGTTGGGTTGCTTCTGGCGTGGCCCATGACTCTGGAAGTACTTGCGAGTATACCGTCAAAACTCTTGAATTGGCGTGCTTATTGACGGGACAAAAAAAGTCCATTCTGGGGGACCATGATGATGACCGGTGCAGACTGTAAACTTCTGTCTTTGGCGGAGATACAACGAAAACGACAACGACGGCCGACGGGGGTGAGGGATAGATCCAGAAGATTAAAGGAGTCTCATCAGGCTGTGGAAATATGTAAATATGGGTGGGGGATAATTTTGTTGGTGTCCTCGTCTGTCATCCGAGGGTTGACCATTTCTGAGAATGGTATCGTGCCTGCACATGTTGGCGAAGGAAGACCGTTCATTCTCAAACATCATAAGGAGGCCGTTGGGTGTCCTCAAATACACCAGATACTCGGGGTGTTGCACTCCGGGGTGCCAAGATCGATTTCATTGACAAAGCCGTATTGCTGGGTATCTCGTCGCATAACCTCTTGCGCGTTCGCAAGCTGCTTCGGACAGGATGTTGCTATCGTCAAGTTTGGTGTTTCGAGACGCCGGCTCATTACCACGGTCACAGGTGTGATCGCTGGAGACAAAAAACGAAAAGGACGAAAAAGACGAAAAAAACAGCTAAAACATGATAGAATGCCTTCCCATTCATGACAGAGTCAATAGGTCCATGCTGGTTGCGGCCGTGTAAATGTCATGAATGTCATGTACCAAAAGCAGGAACGTTAAGAGTAAAGGATATGCGGTAACGGCCCCACGGGATGTGAGCGTTGCAGCCCTCCCCTTCAACAGGCCAAACTGCTTCGATCTCAATTGTCCACACGAAATGTCACGAGGTACAAGCCGAGGTCGGTCGTGGGAGAACAACAACGATGAACTCCACTGTCACCTAAACGGTTTCGTTGCTTGTAGGAAAAGGCTGATGCGCCCGATAGGGCGAAATGCTGACTTGCGACCAGGTACCCGGTGGCCGGTAGCACACCGAACTGGCAGACCGGAGATGAAATCGTCCGTTTAGGCGAGCATCGTTGAGGTCAAGTGTCAACAACTGGGAGAAGAGAAAAGAAGGGAAAAAAAACGAAAGAGAGGCAAAGACCGATATGGACATGGAGCCGTGCTGTCCATCCGTGTCTGGCAAAGTACGGCGGTCTAAGATCACTGGAGAGCTTCGCATCGAAGGGAATGGACTTGAACTGCTGAGAAGAGCTCATCGAAGCGATCGTCTATTTTCTCAGTGGTGGCTCCAAAGAGTGGCTTCCAAAAGATGACGGGGATCCCGATTTGCACCGCAAATGGTGAATGGGAGCAGTAGGGCTGATAGAAAGCCGTACTCGATGTCATGTTGTCATGGGCATCCTGGTACCCAGTTCTTCCAGTCATTACATCTCTTTTGCAGACCTTCTGGTAGCAAACTCCAGTCCCTCCTCGTGTCTGGCGCCGAGTGTCATCTCGGGCCACTTTGAAATACTCGAAAGTCTTGGGCCGGGCAAACGCGAGTATCGAAGTTCACCGCCACCCAGACGGTGTCACTGACTGCGGAATTTGGGCTAGAGTATCTTAGCCCAAAGGTCGACCAACCATCATACAGTGTTGGTTGTTGTATGGCCAAGCAAGCTTCTTCTTGCTGTGGCGAAGTTGCTGGACGATAGGGGTTCTTTGGGCCGCTCGAGCAAAAATTCTGTCGTGCTGGAGATGCGACATCTGCCCCGTCCATGTATAGAGTGAGGCTTTTGGTATGTGAAAGACGAACGGCAGCGAAGATGCTGGCAATCTTCATGGCCAACAAAACCAAAAACCAAAATGATCATCAAGAGCCATGTTCATGAAAAACGGCACACCTGCCGAGTGTAAGTCAGCCGCCTCGTGCTCGTTGGCCGTCTGGCCCTCAACATGTGGAAGGTCGACACGGATTCTTGATGATAGGGTTCTTCTGCCATTCAGGGCATGGCGAGTGAAAAAGGTTGTAAAAAACTCGTCTGCACCTGATGAGTCGTCCGACCCATACGAGAAAAAATAGTGATGGCAATCCGAAGAGTTTTTGTTGTTGATGAGCACAGAGCGCGTAGTGGTTTGGAGGCCTTGATGAAAAGTAAAAGAGGCAGTAGGGCTGGATGGCCATGAGATGTGATGAGAGTTTATGCTGTTGCTCATCGTTGGATGCGTAACATTTCAAGGCCGAAACGGGCGGCACATCGTGGGTCCAAAAAGGCCGGAATCAAAGACCAGCCGGAGCTTTCAGTGTAGCCGTCAAACGTTGTCTAGAAATCTTCACACCGGACTTCTGATGGGTTCTGGGCAGAAGTAGCAACCGTGCCGTTTTCGGCTTTTTCAAAGAAGAAGCCACAGATAGTTGAATTGTTGCGTTTGTGTCGGCACTTGACTCGGACGGAGAGTGATGAGCGGGGGCGAGCAGCCGGGGCAGCACACAGATATGAGAACTCCAGCTTTCGATTCATGGCATGCCCACAGGTGCTTGATGGCTTTGGCTGTGCACAATCATGAGCGAAGCTTGGGGAGGCTAATGGCCGCCTCATGACGGCCAATAGATGATTGTCGATGCAGAGCGGTCGTCAGACAGCATGGGGTGCGGAGATGGTCAATGCCATGAGCAGGGCCGTATTTGTGATCGTTGCCGCGAAGTGACTGGATCCAAAGTAGGGAGAAGCACACCGACAATGTGTTTGGCACATACCAGAGCCTTTGCTGTTTTGTGCTTTGTCTGAACACCTGTCAAGATTGACGATGCAATGGTAGCCCGCAGTAAGTAGGTCCGGTGGTTCACAAAGGCCAAAAGTAGGCGGCACGAAGGTTGAGCTGTGCAGAGTTGGGAAGTTGTAGGTCGACTCCAAAGTAGTAGACATATTTCAGGCGTGTTTTTTGGATGGTGGTTGATTGTTGCCCTTCACCATAGAACAAGCCGGCGCCCCCAATGCCGGTGAAGGCAAGAAGCAGACCGATGTAGATGCCAAACGCATTTGGCTGAACCAGAAGGGCCTATGTGCATCAATAAAACTGAAAGACTGCGTCGGAAGATCTGTGGCAGAGTTCGAGGATTGCTGTCAGTAGGAAATTTGAAAAGAAAGACAAAGGCCCGACAAGAAGTCGGCCATCATGCGGCTGACGATTTCCTTGGATGATCGTCTGTGGTTGTTGTTTGAAGCCTTCGCGTTGAAAGGCTGACGAAAGTGGTTGGCCACATGAAGCATGGGAAGGGATCGGGTTTCTAGTGTGGTCGAACGGGCGGATGGGCACAGTATATCAAAGGGCTCATTGTCGGAGAGCCACGATTTGGCTGTTGTCAAACTCACAACGCCCCGTCTCCTTGCGAGTACAGCGTCTCTCCATACGAGGGAAGCACAAAGCCTCTCAAAGAATGATGTCCTCAAATACCCACTGGAGTGTTTATGGACTGGGACATGTTGTGGGAGCAAGAAAAAAAGAGGAGAAGGAGGAGGAAGAAGAGGATGCGGTGCACTGGAACCTGCAAAGATTCTGGAAGTGCATGAAGAAGGGAAAGAAGAGAAAAAAGGAAGAAGAGAAAAAAAGGAAGAAGAGAAAGAAGGAAGAAGAGAAAGAAGGAAGAAGAGAAAAAAGGAAGAAGAGAAAAAAGAAGGAAGAGAAAAAATAGAAGACGCAGCAAAGCACAGAAACGGAAAAGCAAGACAATTTTTTCAAAGAAAAGGGGGCTTTGAAATCAACATTGGGGAGGACTGAAGCCATTGCATGTTCAGACGGCTGGAAGGAAGATAAATAGTGACAACACAAAAGAAAAAGAGGAAAAAGAGGAAAAGGGGCGAATAGTCATCTTACCAGCGTGGCCGCGCATCGTGAATCGACCTTTGAGCTCTGTGTGTTGATGCGGCCTTCCCAGCGGATGGGGAGGACCCTTGGTATCTTTCTGTTCAAGTCTAAAACTGAACCTGGACAGAAAGTACAAAGTGTTGTATTGCAACGTGGAAGCGATGGGGCGAGATGTCCTGTCTCATCACAGTCACAAACAAAGTCAGGTCAGGTCAGAGGAGACCGACAAAGGAGCTCATGTCGGGGCATAAGGAATAGACATGGACATAGAGTTGTGAAGAGAGGCTGCTGTCCTTAATTTTTGTGACCGGAACCAAGACTCGGTAATTGATCTATGTCTGGCGGCTTGTATTAACGCCTCGACATACCCTCGTTCGTACAGTGTCGGTGTCCTCAAAAAAAGAAAAAAAAAAAAAAAAAAAAAAGAGGACTAGACACTGTGGAGAAATGGGTTGACGAGGCTCGAGTGCATGGGAAATGCAACAATAGCTGTCGGGGGAAAGAGACGGGACGGGCCGGGAGCTCCTTCTTTTATCGACCCGGTTGATCTTTTGGTCGTGGTAAAAGCTTGCCAGAGCCGGGGCTTCTGATGTGGTTTAGGATCTCTACCAAAGGGGCTAGAGCAGACATGGTAGAGGAGACACGAGACACATTGTGCCTCGGAGAAGGTTGGTCTGACTTGAGACTGATAACTTGGTCCCGCTAGTTGGCCAGCGATGGTGCGATCTCCGTCCCCTCGAGCAATTGTTCAAGGCGAGTCCTCAAAGTTTGTTCTCGCCGCGAGAGAGGTAACCGAAGCGGCAGAGCAGAAGGCCTCAAATCGCGATCATAGCTTGGGCGGCAAGGGTGTTCCCTTCAAGTCGTTATGTTCTAGCTTTTCCTTGCGGATCAAACAGTGGCGTTATTCACATTGAGTGAAATGGTGGCCGGGTGTTTGAAATGGATGCCATCTCGACGTGGACTGCAAAGGTGGCTCAAGGCCCCCCTGCGGTAGATGCCGAAGAAGGCCACCACCTCTGGGCGTTGTGATATCCAAAGTGTGCGTCCAGAATGAGAGGCCACTCGTGGTCATCACAGAGCCTTAAGAAGCTGTTTTTATGAATCACAATGGCTGTCAAAGCAGTCATACCACCAGCATATAGACTTGTGGAATCTGCTGGCCCATCACTCTGGGCATTGCAGCAGTTCAAGCGGTCGTGTCCTAGTCATCGTATCAAGATAAAAGGAAAGGACAAAGAAAAGGGAAGTCTCCGCAACAATAGATATCGTTGGTCATTCCGAAGGGGCCGTTCTGGAAGCGGGCAAAATCCAGGAGATCCTGTATTGAACAGCCAGGTGGCCACCTGATCATCAGCCTGGTCATCAGCCTTATCATCCATCTCGTCCCGGATAGCCTTTCACGAGCGTCCTTTGGCTTGCGGGCGTTGAGTATGATGTGGTTCAGCCGGTTCCCGTAATTGACAAGTCCGCTTGGAGATGAGATATGCTTTGCGAGGCCATAATTGGCGGCATAACCTCACCTCAAAGGATCGTGATGAGTCTGGCCTGGAAAGGATATTTGAATGCTGCAAAAGAACTTAACACCGAATTAACGGTCATGTGATCCGAAATCGACGACTCCGGAGCGTCGTCGACAAGCACCTCATCTTCCACTGTTGCAAAAAGCTCACCATGAAGGCGCTGTACACGGACACTCTGTAATGGGACACTGTTTTTGATCCACAGCTCCAGAGTTGGACAAGTCTGCAGGGAGATATATGCTCTGTCTGGCCGTTGTTGACGGAATGACCTGAGCCTGAGCCTTTATTATCACAGCACGATGTCTCCTTTGGAAGCTCTCTGATGGCTGGAAGCAGCCATGAAAAAAGCAGACTCGTAACAACTGAAACAGAAGTCGGCAATAAATCAGCCATGCTAGAACCAGATAGACATTTTTGATTTCCGGGATCGAGCGCGAAGATACTAGGGGACTTCGGCAGAGTAGGTAGAGGAGGCCCTGGTAGAGAGGCCGACCGGCGAGTAATAGCAAGAGCCTCGATGTCCGCAATGGAGGAAGCAGTGGCACTAGTGGGTCTCAGATCGGCGTAGATGTCTAGGAAACCATCGTCTTCGTCGGCAGGCTCGACACTGGGGAGTGCTGCTGGATTCTGCGTTGTACTAAAAAGCAGTGCCCGTCGATAGGGGATAGAAATGATGGTAGATGTGGGCAGATGTGGTGGCTTGGAGATGATGATGATGCTCGACGATGGGTGATGCTGAAAAGACATCATGAATGGTTTGGGACGATGGGAAGCTGGGAAGAGGGACAATGACAATAGAGAAGGAGTGACTGGGTTCTGCCTCCAAAGATGACCATCTCTCCCTCAAGTTTTGTCTTGCCTGGCAGCTCTTGTACCCACATCCAGTTTTTCCTCGTCGAGGGTTGGCTGCTTTGGAGGATCCGGCCAGAAGCAGACGGGAGGAGGTACAAATCACGACGTAGTTTCTCGAAGCTGGACCATGAGGGTTGGTGAAGCCAAACGGGGTGTCGACAGCTGCCAGAAGATTGGGTCTCCGGAATGTATTGGAGAGTGGTCGGCCGAGAAGGACGACGAAGACTGAAGACTCTCTCATGGGCTGCCATGGCTGACTGTCCGGTCCAAGTATGAAAGTTGTGGCTCACCATCTTGACCTCAACCGGGATGACAGGCGTGGCAGTCATAGGCGGAAGTTGGGAAGTCTGGGGGTGGCATCAACATCAAAGTATAGTCGGTGAATTCAGCCGCCGTCCATCGCCCATCGTTTCTCGCCCTGGTGTTGGTGCGCCACATTTGGCAGATATTTGCAGATGTTGGGCCTTGCGCTCCAATCCTCCAATCCACCATAGCCCAAAGTGAGCTTCGAGGGCGAGTCTCGTTTCATATGAAACATGGCATATCACTCAGAGCGAGATCTGCCTCACGCTCGGTGTCACAATCGGAGTTGCGATCGGAATCGTGGATAACACTCTGAGCGTCAACAGTAGACGGAATGGATGTGAGATCGATAATGGTATCGGAGTCTTCTTGCTTGGACTCGGACCTCGGGCCGGGGCTTTCCCATCCCAGGACTAGGAGTGGAGGGCAACGCGCACGGGAGTCGTGATAAGTCTGCGCTTCTTGACCATTTATATTGACCCACGTCAGCATCATGGCCAACCGTTGAATTCTGGTCGATGCGTACAGAGCGCATCGTTTGAATGGCCAGGGGAAGGTGGAAAGTGGAAAGTGGAAAGTGGAAGAGGCTCGGAGTTTCATCAACATTTCACTATTCCATAATTGAGCGCATCCAGCGCTGTGGTGAGCTCCTGTATTATATATTGCTGCTTTTGCTGAGCGCACAAAGAAGGATAAGAGAACGTGGAGTTGGTCGTCGTTGTTGCCAAAGATGTGGTCGTAGCAAGGTTTGCAGCCCGTCACAAACGAGTCTGCAAGCTCGCGGGGACGAAGATAACAAGGTATTGGACTGAAGAAAGTCATAGATAGTGGTAGTTGGAGTGCTGTCACCACATGAAAAAGCCATGGTCTGAGAATGTGTTGTGGCGGCATCAAAAAACAAAAACGCCAAAACCTGACCACGCGGACTGATTTGGCCATCTTCTCGAAATGCGGATAGTGGCTGTCTTCGGGCCCACCGACAGCTGTGTTGCTTCCGACGTATGGGCCAGAAATGTTTGCGTTGATAGCAACGGACGGTAATGTGCTTTGGCGGATAATCCACCATCGCCACGAGGTCATTGTGTTTGTATCGTCAGTGTCATAACGGGGGTTGTTTTGTTCCAAGCGGAAATGGGAGGCATAGCGTAGCCGGATTGTACGTGTCGCTTTGTCCAAAGCCCCAGTGGCCGCCGTCTGGGAAGTTGAGCCGCCGAGTGGACGGTAGGCCATCTGCCATTGTCTCTTCTTGATTTTGATTGTTAGCATGCTACTGGGAGACTGAGAACACAAAGTGAGACTGATGGACTTGCAGCTTTTGACAAGGAGACCCTGTGACGCCCATATGCCGTCAGAGAAAGAAAGAAAAACTCTCCCAAGACATCCCAATATCCTTCTAAATGCTCAAAAGTCATGGCTGGGCGTCTACCCAAATGTCTTCTTCTGCAGCTGCAAACGGCGCGCGGGGGTGAGATTCCAGCCCCCTCCGTGCCACCCCAGTGGTGGGATCGAGATCTGAAGTGCTGGAGAAGGGGGCAGGACACAAACTCTAGTCTTTTTTGGACAGTGGCGCACTTCTTCAACTCGCCATCTCCGGGGCCGACGGCCGGAGCTAGAAACGTGGTATGTGCCCCAAAGTGTAGGGCAAAAGTATGGTCCTTGCTCAACGGATATCAGTTGAATCTTCAGGACGAAGGAAGAAGAAGGAGCAAAGTAAACAGTGTTTCTCCAAAGAACTGTATGAAAACAAAAGTTGTTCTCCCTAGGCCAATGCGGCTCCGCCGCCGCATGGTGTCGCAGGCCCCTCTGGCAACGGGGTCGAAACGGGATCACGGGTCTCTAAACAGACACGACCGGGTCGCCCGGTCGCCCAGTCCACATCCCGCGGAGGACAGCCACTCAAAAATGGATGCCTCGCGCTCATTGCTGAGCTGGGCAGACCCGCATTGGCTACGGGACAGTTAGTAAAGGATTCCGTGAGGTGAGAGTACGGAGAGAGCAAGACGAACCTTTTTTTTTGGCGAGACGAACTGTGCCTTGTTCATATCGACGGCGGCAACCTCCCGGTTGGTGGGGGCCGTGGACGCCAAGTATGCCGGCTTGGGCAGCGGGGATGGTCGTAACCGGTCTCTTTGGGCTTTAGGTTGTGACTGATAAGCCAGTCAGCCACGGATTTGGGGCGACGCCTGACCCAGGATTCGGATTTCAGGCTACTACCACCTAGGTGTAGCAAGTGTGAAGTGCCGCGAGCCTTAGCTTGGCCGAAAAACTGTCACCCCCCTGGCTATCACCCGATGGAGAGGTCATTCTGGCATGGGGCTGGGATTATGATGGCAGGTACGCAAGGCTTCGGTTTCGCTGGGAGTGTTAGCCCTCATATTCGGAAAGGAGAAGAAGGAGGAGAAGGAGAAGCAGAGGAAGACGGCATACCTGAGGATGGTGTCATGGGTCATCATAGCCGGGGCGTCTCGTCTGAAGTGTTCTCAATGTGGTAATCATTCGAGGTCACCGTCGAGGGAGAACTTGTTAATCACAAAGTTGGTGTGCCCCCCAGATGCCCAGGAACGGTGTTGGTTTGGGCAAGAGGGGACACACGAGGTCTAGAAGAAGTTGAGCAAAAAAGAGGAGGAGGAGGAGGAGAATGAAAAAGAAGCCGGCCAGAGAAAGGGGAAATAGGCACATATCTATAGACAAAGAGAATAGATGTGAAGAGGGGACGGCAGCTTCATTGAAGTGACTGCTACAGCAAACACATTTTCAAGAGGAAATAGGCAACACACTGTCTACGGAGCAAAAGTTAAACACTGTGGATGATAGACATGACAAACAGAAAAAAGAGACAAGACTGAGGCAAATACAAAGAGGAGACAAGGAGAGACAAAAGTAGAACGTGGGACGTCTATGTCTGGTGTGTAAACGGGACAGGAATGACGTTGACGGCAAAGCATGGGATCGTGCCAACGGAGGATGATGGCTGGTAAAGGAAGACGCCGTGTAAGTGTCTCTGCCACGCCGTTGCACTATTTCTTTATTAATTGCTTTACGTGGACCTTTTTACTATTTTGAAAAAAAAAAAAAAGAAAAAAAAAGAGTAAACATTAATTGTTTATTACAGCGTAGAAAACTAACGTTAACCAAAAACAAACAAATAAAAACCCATTTAAATAGTTTTCGTATCCTGCAAAGCCCTCATATCCAACATTGCCCTCTTACGAATAGATTATCCATTTGCTGGGGCTTTTCCGCTCCGCTAACTGATTTATGAATGGAGTCATTGATTCTATCCAGCTCATAACTGGGTAGTCCTCTGGAAACTCTTTAGAATCCATCTGACAACGGATGTCTTCATTCCAGAACTTTGTCAATTGGCCGTGCTTGTACGGCTGCAACTTTGCAAACTGCGACCAAAATTTGACCACCTTGATTGCAATGTCCTCATCCACTTCGAACCACTCATTGTGCTCTCCCCCTTTGCCGCGCTCCCGGCACGGCTCGCAAGGTGGGTTTTGCTTTCGTCGATACTCGTGCAGCGTCGTGTGGATGAGGCTTTCAATTCTCTGGATCGCGTCGCACTCAATTCTCTCGTCAAAGACTTTTTTGAGTTCGTGCTTGCAGCTCCGTCTCCACACATCGATTCGTTTCTCTGCCAGTCGTTTTTTGATTTTTGTGACTTTTTTGACGGGTTTGCACTGGCATCCACAAGATCCGGGTTTAATCCCACTCCCGTCTTCGACATAGCCGATTTTGATGTATCCAGGGAGATCGGGTCGCCGGTAACCATATATGAAGCCTGGGCGGCAGAGCTTGTTGGAGATCGTATCGATCATGAGGTCGAACAGTTTTTTCCGATGCTCCTTGGGCGTGAGCGGGAGGCGGGAGAACTTGGAGAATGACGGTCTTGTGCTCGGTCTTTCCTCCGGCCTAATGGAAAGTATGGAAAGCCGCTCAAATCCAAGATCCTCGGGGCTAGTGTCCTCGTTGCCGCCTGTGCTGCCGTCCTCGTCTCCGTCTGGGATGTCGAGGCCAGAATCCGGATCAGAATCCGGATCAGAATTCGGATCAGAATTCGGATCCGATTCCAGGCCATCATCGTTCGAAACATATCCCGAGTCATCGGCCGAGTCATTCAACTCAAGCGCGCTGTCCCATTCCTCCTTCGTGACCGCAGTCGTTCTGCTTCTGTAGCGCATTCGGTTTGCCTCGTGCGCCCGCTGGTATAGCGTCCATATCTCGTTCCACCATGTCTCGTACAGGAGAGGTGCTTGGCCGTGACAACAACGTCTTCCGCAGACGGTGAGGATGCTCAGATCGAGCAGACAATATGCCGCATATGGGGAAGGTAATCTTGAATCAACGAGCCTTTTGAGTAGACTTGGCATCGTCTCCTTGCTTTTTGAAATAGCCTTTTTCGAACGACGCTTCCCGCATTTTAGGCATGCGTCGTAGGGTGGCTCGATTTTGAGAAAGCAGCGGACCTGCTGGAGTGACTCGAATTGGCAAGTGTCGCCGGATGGTGTGACAAACACGGGAGACCAAGGCATGTTGAACGGGCTAAAAAAAGAGCAAGGGAAATGCCACAATGTTGAAGGCAGGGAAAAAGCGGAAACAGGGAAAGGCCACGATGTTGAGAGAAAGGCAAAGAGGGCGAGTGATGCCACGATTGGGATGCCACGATTGGGATTCCAAGTCACATATGCTCCCTTCGAGGGTGAGGCCAATGGCTGCTTATAACTTTCTTTGATCGAGCTTACTACCAGGCAGCGGCCGGATGCCCTTTATGCCCTTTTGAAACTGCAAGGCCGACAAGAGACAGCCCGTGCAGTCGTCAAAATACAGATGCCACGCAGACATGGCATGAATGTGAAGCACCAACCTTAGCACTGCCTCTCCTAAAGGGGAGGCTGGTAAGATACGTGATACCAACACACGCGACGCTTCTCGGGCTCAGGGTGGTAGAGAATTCTCTCGAATTTCAGGCGTCATCAAACGCTTTTTTTACTTTACTAAAGCACTCTTGTCCCCGTTGTGGTCTGAGCCGTCTGTTCTGATCTTGTCAAGCCCTTGCCATGGGAAAACCGAGCCACACGAAACTCTGTCAGCCTCAGCGCCTCAGGTTGCCCTGAAGGGGAAAGAAACGAGGGGGCGGTTGCAAGTACAGAGTACGTCGTACTAGGCACTTCATATACGACGCATTTCAGCAGAGGGAAAGGTACCGACATCATACATGACAACACCTTAAAACATATATTGCTTTTTCCCCAGACAAAATCTGTTCGACCGAGGAACTGATCAAAAGCAGGGGGTTGAGAATGCACCTATTCGGCTCTTGTTCCAAAAAAGGAAGCAAGTTCCGCCAACATTCAGAAACCTGGGAAGGCTTATTGCTTTGTTCATGTTGTGATAGTTGTATTGAAAGCTGGTAAGTGTAAGTGCTTCAATGAGCAACCCCGCGAGTCTACTAACTTTCAGCAATGGAACCGCTGTATGAGCCTATTAATAGGTTCCAATGAGGTGGTTGATTGCGACATCAATGTTTCCTAGAAACCTGGGGTCCTCTTCCAATCACTCCCTGTGGGGGGGGGGGGGGGGGGGGGGGGGGGGGGGGGGGGGGGGGGGGGGGGGGGGGGGGGGGGGGGGGGGGGGGTGGGGG